>JARYGA010002295.1:0-107729 GCA_030545235.1 Helianthus tuberosus | reverse complement strand
TCACTATCAGTCAAGCCGCACGATCGGCCGTTGGCTTTGACCTTGACTTTGACTTTGGCTTTCGAAACACGGGGTGTTACAGCCTCCCCTAGTTGAGGGAATTTCGTCCCGAAATTAGGCTGAAGTCGTAACAAACAACTGCGGGTACTCCGCCTTCATGTCGCTTTCGAGTTCCCAAGTGAACTCCGCGCCTCGCTTGCATTCCCATCGGACCTTCACAATAGGAATGCGCGAGCGTCTGAGCTGCTTGGTTTGGCGATCCATGATCTCAACAGGCTTTTTCACGAAGTGTAATGTTTCGTTCACTTGTAGATCCTCTAACGGAACATGTAAGTCGTGGTCGGCCAGGCACTTTCTGAGGTTTGAGACGTGGAAAGTCGGGTGAACGTTGCTAAGTTCCTCCGGTAGTTCGAGTCTGTAAGCCACTTTGCCGATCCTTTCCAGAATCTTAAAGGGTCCAACGTATCGAGGCGCGAGCTTTCCTTTCTTGCCGAATCGGACCTCACCCTTCCAAGGTGAAACCTCTAGGAGTACGTAGTCACCAACGTCAAATTCAAGGGGCTTGCGTCGTCTATCGGCGTAACTTTTCTGACGATTCCGAGCTTTCGTTAGATTGTCTCGAATTTGGAAAATTTTTGTCCGTTGTTTCTTGCAATAGCTCAGGACCGGTTAATTGCGAATGACCGATCTCGTGCCACACAATAGGCGATCGACATCTTCTTCCGTATAAAGCCTCGAATGGTGCCATTTGAATGCTTGCATGATAACTGTTGTTATACGAGAATTCGACTAACGGTAGGTATGTATCCCAATTACCACTGAAGTCTATGACACACGAACGGAGCATGTCTTCAAGAGTACGAATCGTTCTTTCAGTCTGTCCGTCGGTTTGAGGGTGGAAAGCGGTACTTAAATTAAGCGATGTACCGAGAGCCGTTTGAAACATTTCCCACAGTCGCGAGGTAAACCGAGCATCACGGTTAGAGATGATGTCACGAGGCGTCCCATGATTACAAATGATCTCGTTGGTGTAGATTCGGGCTAATCGTTCTACCTTGTAGTCTTCCCGTATTGGCAAAAAGTGAGCTGATTTGGTCAAACGGTCAACAACAACCCAGATGCTGTCGTGACCTGATGACATGTGCGGAAGCTTTGTTATGAAGTCCATAGCTATACTCTCCCACTTCCACATAGGAATCGGTGGTTGTTCGAGTAAGCCAGAGGGTCTTTGGTGTTCAGCCTTGACTCTTGCACAAGTCAGGAACTTCCCAACGTAGAGAGCAATATCCCTTTTCATGCCCGGCCACCAGTACTTGTAGCGAAGATCCTGGTACATTTTGTCGGCACCGGGATGAATAGAATACCGGGATTTGTGGGCTTCGTCCATCAAAATCTTTCACAATTCGGTCCGTTTAGGGATCCAAATTCGGTCCAGATAGTGGAATATCCCATTCGGCTTATTCACAAGATGAGTTCCATCGTGATAGATTCGTTCCTTCTTCAAAGTGCGTTCGTTAAAGCAAGCATGTTGAGCTTCGCGGATGAGGCTTTCGAGATCGTATTGGGCTTGAACATTGCGAATGCTGAGCAAATAACTCTGTCTGCTGAGAGCGTCGGCAACCACATTTGCTTTGCCTGGGTGATAACGAATCTCACAGTCGTAATCGTTGAGAAGTTCTACCCATCGGCGTTGACGCATATTAAGTTCCTTCTGATTAAAGATGTGTGGTAGGCTCCTATGATCGGTGAAGATCATACACTTTGTACCATACACGTAGTGTCGCCAAATCTTTAACGCAAAAACAACTGCGCTTAGCTCGAGATCATGGGTTATATAGTTCTTCTCGTGGATTTTGAGCTGACGAGACGCGTAAGCTATAACCTTGTCCCTCTGCATAAGTACACAACCTAGGCCAAGGTTGGAAACGTCACAATAGACAATGAAGTCATCGTTTCCGTCGGGCAATGTGAGGACAGGAGCATTGCAAAGCATGTGCTTGAGGGTTTGGAAAGCAGACTCTTGTTCAGTTCCCCAAACAAAAGGCTTGTCTTTATACGTGAGAGCGGTAAGCGGCATAGCGATCTTTGAGAATCCCTCGATAAATCATCGATAATAGCCCGCTAGTCCGAGAAAAGAACGGACTTCAGACGGGTTCTTAGGTGTAATCCAACTCTTAACGGCTTCAATCTTCACGGGATCGACGTGAATACCTTGACTATTTACGATGTGACCCAGAAACTGAACCTCCTCCAGCCAGAATTTGCACTTGGAGAATTTGGCATAGAGTTGATTCCCCTGGAGTAGCTCGAGAACCAAACGTAGATGTTGCACGTGTTCGGCTTTCGACTTGGAATAGATCAAGACACCGTCAATGAACACGATGACGAAACGATCGAGATATGGTTTACACACGCGATTCATCAGATCCATGAAAACCGCAGGTGCGTTGGTTAAACCAAAAGGTATAACAATGAATTCGTAGTGGCCGTAGTGAGTGCGAAATGCGGTTTTGGGTATATCCTCCTCTTGTATACGTAGCTGGTGATAGCCTGAGTGTAGATCGATCTTCGAGAAACACGTAGCACCTTGTAGTTGATCAAACAAATCATCAATGCGAGGCAGGGGATAACAGTTCTTGATAGTTAACTTATTCAATTCCCGATAGTCGATGCACATCCGGAACGACCCATCCTTCTTTTTGACGAAAAGGACTGGCGCGCCCCAAGGAGAGGTGCTCGGTCGAATGAAGCCTTTCTCAAGTAATTCCTAGAGTTGGTTCGAGAGTTCACGCATTTTGGACGGTGCGAGTCGGTAAGGAGCTTTGGTGATAGGGTTAGCTCCAGGAATGAGGTCGATACGAAAGTCGATATCATGACTTGGTGGAAGTCCGGGAAGATCCTCTGGAAAAACGTTAGGAAATTCTCGAACCACTAGGACATCATTTATTCCAGGCCTACCTTTCTTTTCCTTCTCCGCTACTACAATGTTAGCCAAGAAAGCTCTGTATTCCTTGCGGATATACTTGCTAGCTTGGACACATGACATGAGCTTGAGACCTTTCGAAGCAGTTTAGCCATAAACACACAATAAATCACCATTCGCGAGCGAGAATCGAATCATCTTTTCAAAGCACACAACTTCAGCATGGTTTTCGCGAAGAAAGTCCATGCCTATTATGACGTCGAAACTTCCGAGTTGCATCGGAATTAGGTCGATTGGGAAGATGTGATTGTTGAGCTCGAGAGTACAATCACGAAGAATAGAGTTAACGACGACAGTTCTTCCAGTGGAGACTTCAACATCGAACGTCGAGGAGAGTTGGGAGCGCTTACGACTAAGGAGTTTCTCGAATTCGAACGACAAAAGCAATTATCGGCTCCAGTATCAAACAAACACGATGCATAAATACCATTCACAAGGAACGTACCATTGACCACGTTGTTGTCAGCCTGGGCTTGGTGCGCATTGATGTTGAAGGTTCTGGCGCGTGCGGCTTGTTGTTGTTGCTGCTGCTGGTGAGGCTGCTGTTGCTGGGGCTCTTGTTTCATAACCCTGTTCGGGCACATGTTCGCAAAGTGGTTGGGATCACCACATGCGAAGCAGACTCTAGCGTTGATCGCGGGTGTCGGAGCCGCTTGTTGGCCTTGCGGGGCTGGGAGCAGAGCTTGATAAGCAGTGGTTTGAGCTGGGGCTTGACGGGGACCAGTACGGCAGTTGACAGTGAAGTGGCCGTACATGTTGCAGTGAGTGCAGAAACGACAGGAGAGACCCACCGGGTGATGATAAGAGCATGTCGGGCAAGCCGGGTGGGGGCCTGTGTATGCACGCTTTGCTGGTGGTGCATAAGTAACTGGTGTTGGATGGTGATGGGGCTGCTGCTGAGCCGGTACGGCTTGGAGAGGAGCAGCAGTGGTGGTGACAGCACAGTTCTTGTTGCTGGAGATGCTTTTGTGGTTCTTCTTCTTGCGGCGTGAGGACTTGGACGATTGAGCGGCGGCAGTTTCAGCAGTCGGTGTAGCGGTGACTTGATGTAGGTGCTTTGAAGTTTTATCCCATACACCAGCCTTGACCCGCTTGTCGTTGATTTCAGCGGCCAGTAGGTAGGTTTCTTCGATCGTCTTAGTCTTAGCCGCTTGCACGAAATCTGCAACGCAGTCAGGCAGGGCTCAGATATACTTCTTGATTGCCATGTCAGAAGTCTTCACTTGGTCAGGACAGATGATACTGAGCTGCTTGAATAGAGCAGTGAGTGCAGCGTTTTCTCCATCCTTTTGCTTTATATGCCAGAATTCATCTTCTAACTTTTGGCGTTCATGAGGAGGGCAGAATTCTTCCAGCATGACCTCCTTGAGCTCGTCCCACGACAGACCATAGGCTGCATCATTCCCACGTTTGTTCCTCTCAGCCGTCCACCAGTCTAAAGCGCGGGACTGGAAGACGCCAGTTGCGTTGAGAGTGTGTAGGTCATCTGGGCAACCGCTCTGTCGCAGTGTGACCTCGATGGAGTCAAACCATTGGAACAAAGCTGTAGGGCCTTCTTCTCCGATGAACTCTTTCGGTCCACATGCCTTGAATTTTTTGAAGCTGAAGGCAGCTTTGGGAGTCTCAATTCGGGATTCCTCAGATGATTTGCTCATGTTTTCGTATATCTCGCTGACGACTTGAGGAACAACTTTCTCCATTTGTTTAGTGATCATAGCGGCGAGACGTTTGTCAGCTTGCTTTCGGCGAGCATCTCGAGAAGCGCGAGATCCAGATGACGACATTGTCTGCAACAGACATCGTCACAGGACTCAACATGACATATTCGAATCTCACCTCACAACTTATTACTACTAAAGCTCTGGAATACATCGAATCACATGGTCACATAGGCACGTACTCACATATTCACATAAGCGCAGAAACGCATGTTCACATAAGCACGTAGAGCACAGAAGCACATAAAGACATACGCATGTAATCACAGAGGCATATAGGAGCATATAGAAACACGTAGAGTATTCCGACTGCCTCATAATACTGGATCCTATCACCTAAATTCTGCGAGTGTTCGAATATAGCGATCGCGAATAACTTATCGAGTAGTATAGTATAAGCGTATAACATAGCATAAGGTCGTCCACAATTTAGCGATTTGTTAATGTTTTGAGATAAAAGTGCAGTGCGAGTCGTGCGTGTTGATCGAATTGAAGGCAAAATTTGAATAAGTCTCCAAAATGAAACAGTTAAACGCACATACAATACCTAAAATCGACAAATCATCAGAGTCAGCAGTTGCTGGCTCATAATCGAAACACATAGAAATCGAGAAATAGGTCGTCTGCGGCTATTAGACATCGACTATCCAAAGTGATTCGACCATTCTCAAGGACTTGTTGTACACACTTTGATCTTCGGGACTGTGCCTTTGCCTTGATTCTTGGGCATTGGCACCTGTCCCGTTAGTCATATCGTGACTTCAGGTCGTTGGGGTCCGTCGAGACTTTGGTGAGAGCTTTATAAAGCAAAATAAAGATCGGAACAAATCATCATGGTTAGGGTTTCACCCCTAGCTTAACAATTGTGTTCCTGTTTTTGATAAAATAAAAGAGAATTATGCTTCAAAGTATGGATTTCACTCCTAATCCGACGCAAATTCTTGTGTTTATAGATGAAATGTGGGTTGAACAGGCAATTTAGTCGAGAGTTCGCGGTTTTCACACCTAATCTCGACTTAATCGCTTATTCATAGTCGAAAATTCAAGTGTAGTGATTGTGTAGCATAGGCGAGAATAGCGAGAAATAGCAACATGCTCATACATAATCCCTAACGGATATGTACAAGTTGGTCTGTTGGATCCTAACTATAGACTAGGTCTCTAAGACTTCGACCCAGACTAGGTCGTGTCTTGCCTAATTCCCTATAGTTATGGCTCTGATACCAATCTGTCACACCCCAACCGATGGCGGAAACATCGGGGCATGGCACTGAGCGAAACAGATTGTCCAGAAGTTTTCATAACAATTATCATTACCAATCAATTTAAAGTAACATGTCCCATACCATGTCTCAAAAGGTAAACAAATTATTACAGATAAAATCTAGGCAAATAGTACTGTTCCGACAACTTCGATTTTTCAAATAGCCCAATTGTTTAGCTGCTTCAAGAGACCCTTGATTTCATTTGTACAGACAACTATTTGTTGGCCTCTAGAACCTTATTCTAGCCTCGATTTCCTAGCAGATAAACATCCTAAGCACCTGTCACATACATTAAAGTAAAAGTCAACACACATAGTGTAAAGGTGAGCATACAAGTTTGTTAATAGCATATAGAGTTCGAAAGCATTTACGCATAACCAGCACGTACGCATAGTGAAATGAAGCACGTTAGTTGTCGACATAGATCTATCGATACCATTGACTGCGGGTTAACTGCCCAAGGCAGTTCGTAATACATGATCACCACTGTAATCCATGCAAATAATTGTCCTTAACAACCCCCGAGTGAACGGGTGCTGAGTCCAAACTATAGTATTATCGTTGCTAAGGCAGGTAGACAGCATTCCATGTGTAAACATAACAAACAAGCATCCACACTACAAGAAAACTGGGTTTTTAGTACGCGCAAAAGCGTCCTAAAATGCTATTTTATAGGACCTTTTATTTAATAGGACCAACGGTAAAAGCGTTTTATGTAAAGGGGTCGTAATAAATACCGGAACTAAAAAAGCGTCCTAACATCTCAAATAAGATTATGAAACCAATTTTATGGTCGCGTAATATGTCTTTGAACAACCAAAATAGTGTCCTAATAAAAACATATTAGGACACTTTTACGATGTTCTAACATGTGCTTACATACTTTTAATCTTTTGATACACTTACAAGCGTCATTAGAAATTAATTGATAGGACCCTTATGATATAACATTATAGCTAATTTAGTACCAAGAAAAGGGTCCTAATATACCAAATAAGATTA
The DNA here is from genome assembly GCA_030545235.1 of Helianthus tuberosus. Classification (NCBI taxonomy): domain Eukaryota; kingdom Viridiplantae; phylum Streptophyta; class Magnoliopsida; order Asterales; family Asteraceae; genus Helianthus; species Helianthus tuberosus. The sequence continues at coordinate 100,761 of JARYGA010002295.1, read as the reverse complement.
TAAAACTAATTTTATGGTCGCATAATATGTCTATAGACAACTTAAATAGCGTCCTAAAAAAACATATTAAGACACTTTTACAATGTTCTAATATGTGATTACCTACTTTTAATATTTTGATACTCGTACAAGCGTCGTTAAAAATTAATTTACAGGACCCTTATGATGTAACGTTATAGCTATCTTAATATCAAGAAAATGGTCCTAATATCACAAATAAGATTATAAAACCAATTTTATAAACATACCATCAACATATAACATCCTAATAGTTATTGTATAACATCAACTAATGAAAGAAATAAAACTTCATTATATTTCAAATAAACATGTTCATAACAAAAACACGAACCATAAATAAGTTATAACATTATCTAACATAAAGTCTTAACATTTAAGAAAGAAATTAAAAGAAATTAAAAGCAATTAAAGAAATAAGAAGCATAAAATCTTAGTATCATGCGTCCTCAATCCTCATGGACTACCTACAAATAAACCATCCATGTATAAGCATTAAATTCCATGATATTAAAATTATTTGTTCGCAAGTTTAACAAATACATACCGAGATGAATGGATAGGGCCATGCGATGGATGCACCAATACAATCTTGAATTGTAGAAAATAAACCATATGGCTTGAGCCCAAGCCTAAAAACAAGCTTATTCAATAAACAAGCCCAAGCCCGAAATTCGTTTATCGAGCTCGAGTTTGAAAAATTACCTAGCAGCCGAGCTTGAGTTTTAGAAACAAAGCTTGAATCGAACTGAGCTCGAGCTTTCATAACTTATATGAGCTTGGGCTTGGCTCGGCTTGTGTTCAACCCTATTACTTGAACCCGTTTTAGACCATATATCCTTGCTAGTTATGCTCTGCAATATAAAAGATTGTCAAATATCTCAGTCACATACCTCAAGTTCTTGTTTGCCATGTACACACGGGTCATTAATACGAGTATTTCATGGTCACCAATAAAGCAACCAATTCTTACATTATCAAATCCCAAAACATAATTTCTTGAAATTTCTCGTGCAACTATATATCACACATTCACACAGACCTTTTTGAAGTTATTGACTTATTGTAAAGGCAATTCAGTAACTAAGCTTCCAAAGTAAATCCTTTTTTGAATGATCTTACAATAGAACTCTCTACAAATCACATAAATCCAATTCAAATAGAATACGCATACAAAAAAAAACACAAGATTCAAGCTGTAATTCCACAAAATTAAAATAAATATTGAACAAAAGGTTATCGAAAAGCTTACCCAAAAGGAGGAAGATTAAAGGTTACCCAAGAAACTATACAATTATCAAGTAGTTAACTCACCAAACAAGATAACTTGCACCAATTCAACCTAATTCCAAGAATTAAAAATAGTTCAAAAGAATAAAAAAAATAAAAATTAAAGGATTTATAATGTTATATAATAATAATAATAATAAAATAAAATAAAAAACTAATAATAATGAAAACAAAATCTAATAATGGGTCCAAAATTTACATATATGGTCTTCTACCCTTACTAATTGATAAAAATAGTGAACAAAAACTGGGCGTGATTAAAATATAAGCATATACAGTAATACATATACAATTTAGTGCTTAATAGATGCATAATGCAACATTTTATATGCTATAACTATTATGATATTATCTAGTACTAATATATGTACAACAAATTATTTGCTACCAGCATGAAATATTCAGTTTCAATAGTGTTATTTCCCTTAAGGCTTCAAAGCACAAGATACCCAAATTGCCATAACAATGGAGGTGATTAGGTGTACAGATAAACAACAAATTCTTAACAGGACTTACAATCAGCCAGTATGAAACTGTTGATACTAGGGGTGTTCATGGTCCGGTTCGGCAGGTTTTAAACGAAATATTGGGCCGAACCGCTAAACACGATTTTGGAAATAGACAAACCGAACCGGCCGGGTTGGTTGGTTAAATAGGTCGAACCGGCCATTTTTCACCGTTTAATGGTTCGATTGTAGCAGTTTAACGGTTTTAGACAAAAACAATTATTTTCAAAGGCATAATTTGGTATTTAATTTTACTACACGAGTACACGATAAAGAATGTTCATGTATATTATAATATAATATATACACATACATAACTTTATATTCCTAAAATGATTAATATTATATATATAATAAATGTCGAACGCTATATTCGATTTACACAACCGATTCCATGTTCCAAACCATTAAAAATGAACCGGACAATATACATTGTAGTATCAAAACGTTAAGTGGAATCCAAGTGGATTTTAACGGAATGTCAAGTAACTACATATAAATCCACTTGGATTCAATATTAGACCAGAAAAAATTGAACCTTTTCACTACTTGACATGATGATGCTACCCTAAAATGATCTAAAATGGCAAAGTGGAACTTTATATCATACGTTTCAGGACAAGATTATTATAATATCATCTACTATAAACATTTAATCATGGGTAAGCAAACAATCGTAAAAGGCTACTGCAATTGTTCCAAATTAGTACAAAATGTAAGTGGAATTCACCTGGGCAGGATAGACCTCGCCTCCCGTAACATACTGTATGGCGGAATATATATAAAGAAACCCTGCCGGATAAACCAAAGGTCCTGTATCCCCTTTAAGATTGTCGTAATCTCTTTCTCCTTCGATAAATCCATCAACCTGATTGCTCACTCAAACTATTTCTAAGTAAAACAAAAATTACATAATTTTTACAGTTAGGGGTGTGTAGCAAATCGAATTTCGAGTTACTTGAGTTGATCGAATCGAATTATTCGAATTTTGAAATATGAAGCTGGATTAAATTTCAATCCTAGAACCACGATTCGAACTATTTAAATTTGCTTCCTATTCTAGTTGATTCGATTTGAATTTAGTAAAAAAAAAATACATTAATTTAATTTAACTCATTTTTCCAAAACTACTAAAAACTTGAAACCAAAAAAAAAAATCATCTTTATTCAATTCAACACATGAAGTTAAAAACCCAAATTTGATGTACATGTAATTATGCATATATAAAAATTAAAAAAAGATATTGTTCATAATTCAAATTCAAATCGAATCAAAAATCACAAATTTGAAATTTGATATCTCATATTTGAATCGAACTCAACTCCATTCAAAAACTCAAACATGAAACTCGATTCGAATTTCGAGTTTTCAAGTCCAGTATGAATACTAACACTAGGGGTGCAAACGAGCCGAGCTACTTACAAGCTACTCGAGCTCGGATTGAAAAAAAAGCTCGAAATGAGCCGAGCTTAAACAAGCCCGAGCCTAAAAACAAGCTCATTTCATAAAGGAGCCCGATCTTCACTTATTGAGATCAAGCCAGCTCGCTAGCCTAAACGAGCCGACTGTTTATATAAATTCTAATTAATATATCTGATACATATTTAAATAAAAATAATTCCTATTTAAAAAATTATGAAAAATAACTTAATTATATATAATTTAATACTTATAATTAATAAATAAACGAGCTGAGCCCGAGCCAAGCTCAAGCTTGAAAAACTACTGCTAGCCAAGCTCGTGCTTTAGAAACAAAGCTTGAATCAAGCTCGGGCTCGACCCGTTTGCACCCTTTTAGGACCCCTATTTCTAGTCAACCATTGGAATAAGATTGCAGATTGAAACTTGTATAAGAAAAAATGGTAAACCACAATGATTAAGCGTCCTATAAAGTTTAAAGTTATAAGACCCAAGTGTCAAGTGTCCTATTAAGTAAAGTTCTAATATGACTTCGACTAGAAAGGGTCCTATAACACTAAACATTTATGACTTAAGTACAACGTGTCCTATTAATTTATGTTATAATAGGACCCCAGATGATCAAGTGTCCTAATACAGTATCACATAATGGGACACTAACAATTAAATGTCTTATAAAGTACTTTATTAGGATCTACATTTTAAGTGTCCTATTAAATTATATGATAATAGGACCCCAAAAAATCATCCATCCTATTTAATAGTTTTTTAGGACACCGGTTTAGTAGAGTATATTATAAAATGACCCCAAAAGTTTATTAGTCCTATTAAATGGTTTTTTAGGACCCTCTTTTACAAGCGTCCCACAGAAAAGGTCCTAAAAAGCCATTTTTGTTGTAGTGCCATTAAGCCACGTATAACATACAGGAATGGTTAGCGTTTACATAGTATTGAGTAGTGTGTTCGATGTGATTTTAATATTTGTAACGTATGTAACACCCAAAAGTACACAAAGCAAAAAGGGATCGAGTATACTCACAGCGATGATGGATTGAAGGGAGCGCTTAGAGAGTAAGATTAGCCTGAATAGATTGATAGCATAATGATAAGTGACGTGTAAAACGAGGCAAAGTGCGAGTGGCTCAGACAGTAGTTCGATCGGATGGTAGTCCGTTCGGACGGCTGGCTGTGCGGATGGCAGTTCGTTCGGACAGTAGTCCGGTCGGATGACTGTTCGAGTGGATTGTTTCTTCCTTCCTTTGAGAAGGATGTGTTTGTGTATGATGGCTTGACTTTTGAAGTTTTCGTTGTAGCATTCTGCAAACATCGAAGTATCTCTACCTTTCGGGTCGGTCGATCGGATGGTAGTTCGATCGGACGGCAACCCGTTCGGTTGGACACTTCGCGTTCGTAGCAGGTTGTCACCCATTCGGTCGGTTGTTCGTTCGGATGGCATCCCTTGTGTATTGAACATGTTCAAAATTTGTTTAAGTGTGGAAGTCAAAATGTCTCATGGTTCGAATGGTAATCCGATCGGATGGTAGTCCGATCGGACAACAACTCGTTCAACATTCAATCCTTCAAATATTGTGCAAGTCGTTCGGCTAGCAACTCGTGCGGTTGACAACCCGTACGGTTAGCAGTTCGTTCGGACTGTGGTCCGATCGGACAGCATTCCGTCCTGGTCGTGCCGTCTGTCTTACACTTGGCAGTTTTGTTCGTTTGTCGTTTTATCGAGATGTGTTGATATCGTGCTAACCAACAGAACCTCATCCTAAGTCTAGTGACCCGTTTGAACAGGAAACCACCCAAGTTCATTCGTTCCACTGGTTTAAGATGTTGGTTCATGGTTAATCCGGACTCGGTAATCTCATGGGTAGAGTTACGGATCTCGAACCAACCCTAACCACAATGATGTGTAGTGAGCCGGCACAAGTTCCGATTCTATCGGTTTTGAGTGCATTGAGTGTAAAAGAATGAGAAAACTTGTGATTATTTTTTTCAACTCTTTTATCCTTTCGAAAATGTTCAGATCTATGCGAGATCGTTGTGAAATCATGTGGAAATCCTTCAGATCTGAGTTATCCTTGGTGGGATGAGGTCAAACTTGAAGTTCATAAGAACTTCATGATGACGTCACCCTATAACACCCCAAATCTTGATGATTTCTCGGTTAAAAGTTAGGATTTAAAAGATAGAAAGGTGTAGAAGTGCGTGTAGATCATGAAAGTACAAGATTTAGGACGAGATCTTACCGGAATCGTGAGAAATCTGAAGAAAAGTGAGGAACACGAGCTGGTCGGACGTCACTTGCCAAAAGTAGTAAGTTTGATAGTGACAAGGGTATTTATAGGGTTACCCAAAGAGGAAAAGGGTTGGCCGTTCGGCCAGGCAGCTCGATCGGACAGCCTGTCCGATCGGACGGCAGTCCGTACGGACAGCTGGTCGATCGGCTGATTGCCTGATCGATCGGTCGCCTGATTCGAGTGTTCGGCGAGACGAGTTTTTGATGTTTCGATTGCGATTGTGAGCGTTGCGATGCAATAGATTTTCCTAGTCAAATTACTTTTAATCCCAACCACTCATATCTCGCGCTATCTCTTCTCCACTAATTATTATACCAGTTCGATTGCGTTTGAGTTTCGATTGCGATTCGATTGATTACCACACATAACATAAATAAACATGCACAAGTAACACTTACGGCACACACACACACATATAACAATGATCAAAATGCGTATTTCGAGTTGCGAGTTCGATTACCATTCGATGTCGATTCGATTAGCATAGTTCGAGTATTGTTTTAGTTAACTTTATCGCATTGTTACTTCCTATAGTTCACAGTCGTAAGTTGATTATAGTGATTAACACACTACGATTATTACGATTATTGACACTTACTCCACATAATACAACTAAAGTAAACACATAAAAGAAATTCACTATCAGTCAAGCCGCGCGATCGGCCGTTGGATTTGACCTTGACTTTGACTTTGGCTTTCGAAACACGGGGTATTGCACAACCTTTCTTCATACACCTTGATTCCTTAAGCATGGACACTTGCTTAGGCATCCCATACTGAGTGTCTCCTTGAATGGTAAGTGGCTCACCATACGGAGTCTTGATAACCACTTGCTTTTTATCACAAATGATATGAGCTTGGTTATGAGATAACCAATCCATGCCTATTACTATGTCGAATCCAGCTAGTTTCAAAGGAAGCAAGGATAACGGAAAAGAGTGGTTCCTAATGGATATGAAACATCCATCTAACACAGTCGAGGCAGTTTCTATGGTACCATCGGCCAACTCTACTTCATATATCATGCTTAGGGTTTTAACAGGCAGATTTAGCAATTTACAAAACTTATCATCGACAAATGACTTATCTGCACCCGAATCAAATAATATCCTTGCATAGACATCATTAATAAGGAAGGTACCTGTTATCACGTTATCATCCTGCACTGCTTCCCGTGCATTCATCTGAAAGACCCTGGCATTGGTCTTCTTGCCTTCTTCAGGCTTCTTCGCATACTTTGGGTAGTTGGTCTTGATGTGCCCTTTCTCATTGCAACCATAATAGGTCGCATCTTTCAACTTCTTGCAATCCAAAGTCTTGTGTTCTTTGGACTTGCAGATCCCACAACCAATCGGCTTCGACTGCGATTGCGACTTTGATTCAAACCTGCATTTCCCTAAATGATGTTTCTGGCAGGTTTTGCATTTAGGCTTCTCATCCACTTGCTGGTTACCCTTGTTAGACCCAGAATTCTTCTTGTGGTCTAAGTTCCCCCTATGCTTCTTGTCAGAACGACGTGAGTTATCATCCTCATGTTTCCTTTTTCCTTCTTCAGAAATCTTAAGCGATCTCAGCCTGATCGCATCCAGAGTAAGGGATAATGACAAATCAGCTGCTGACCTAAAAGTAGTAGGTCGAGACGCCTTCACACTAGCTTTGATCTCTGGGGCTAAACCCCCAATAAAATGAGCGATACGTTTTGGTTCCGGTGTAACCAAGTATGGAACCAATCGAGACATGGTATTGAAACTGGTGAGGTAAGTCTGGCAGTCTAAGTTCTTCATGACTAAGGTCATGAAGTCAGTCTCGATCTTCTCAAATTCATGTTGAGGACAGTAATTTTCTTTGATTAGAGCAATGAACTATTCCCAAGACATGCTATACAAGCGGACCTTTCCTGTAGCTTGGATCAGTGACCTACACCAAGCTAGAGCTTCTCCCTTAAATGATTGTGACACAAACTTCACAATATCTTTCTCTGCACAACCACTAATATCAACCACCGTGTCCATTTCATCGAGCCAAGTCATACAATCGATGGCTCCTTTCTCCCCTGTGAAGTCTCTAGGCTTGCAGGAGACAAAATACTTATAAGAACAGCCCTTAACATGTGGATCTTGTTTGAGCTCAATCTTCTTAGACGGAACACTCCTCTGATTTGATGAGTGATGAGAATCACTCTTGTGAGCTATATGAGTTCTGGAGGGTGGTTTTGAATGAGGTACGGACTGAGTTCTGACTTGGGTACCACTAGATTCATTAAACTGTCTGTCAAGGGCTCGCGTAACGGCATTATCTATTAATGCCTGCAATTCCATGCCTGCTACATTAACTCTGGAAGTGTCATGATTCTCCCTTGGGTGACCGTTGACTTCGTCTGACCCAGCCATGCAGCTTGATTGCTACATAAAATATTGACAAAATTTATTCAAAAGTCCATTATGGAATTGTCTTTTATGGCAATTCATTAACCATTGTAATTATAAACCATATTTGGTTAATTGATTAAACATTTTTGTTTAGGATTTTCATTATAATTTATCCTAATTATAAAGTAATAATGGCACATAAGGCCTAGTCACAAGGACAGTTTAAATTATAAACCATGATTTTTAAGAATCAAGGTATTAAGATGTGAACGTAGTTCATTACCTTTTCTTGACAGGGAGTCATAGACTACAACCGTCTTTTGTCTTATATGACAATGATTATGGCTTGTAAGCCCTACATCACAAATGGATGTTTAAATAAAAAAGAAGAAATTGGAAGAATCCAATATAAGAATGACATGTGTGATTTAACGATCACATCTGCCAGGAGTGTTAACATGTTTTCAGATGTTAACAAGGATTTTAATCTTTTTTTTAAGCAGGCTTTACCATTATGGCCAGGTCTATAATGACATGCGGGCTAGGTTATACCTTTTAAGGTTCTTATTTAATATTTAATAGGCAAATTATTTTAAATAGAATGAGATTTTTGATTTATTTATTTCATATATTATATTTATGCATATAATGACAAAAATTGAAAATTCAACATTCCACTAAAATTAAAAAGAGTACATATTTGCCCTAAACGAGACTTTAACAGAAATAACTTGCCCACGCAGGGGCTAAACTGAAATTACAAGTCCTCGCAGGGACTGGATACGGAAATAGATGTCCACGCAAGGACTTGATTGAAAATTAAAGAAATACAAAATAAACAAATAAGGAATTTAATGATCCCTTTTTCTCTTTACCTTGATTAAGCTCGCCAGACCTTTGAGAAATCCCTGGTGGTTCCTACGTTCCTCTTGAACCTCCCGTTCCACCTGGCTCAACCTCTGTAGAATCTCCTGTTGCTGCTAGGGCTGAATCAACAGCGGTTGTGCTGATGCGGAGGTTGAGGAGGTGGTGGGTGTTGATACCCATAAGGTGGGTACCCGGTTTGGTAAGAGGATGCGTAAGGCCCTTCGGGATGTTGGGCATTGTAGTTGGCTGCTACAAGGTATGGGTCAACATTGGGGGCATTGTAGTAGTTATACCACAGTTAGGCAGGCTGTTCAAAGGGGTTGTACACCGCTGTACCGGTGTAGGTAGGAATTGGGTTATCATAACCCACTGGTGGCAGTGTGACTGGCGCAGACTCCACCTCAGAAACAGGGTTCGAAGGCCCACCCATCTGTGGGTCTTCATATAGTGGCGGGTAATGACTGCCACTTGAATGCTGAGGGGTGCTGATACGGATTCCCCCTCGTACGGATATTCGTGTGATTGCTCTTCTCCACCTCGGTGGCTCCGGAGGCAGCTGCTGCTCAAGCGGTGGTGGGGGCGGTGGAGTAACCGCTACAAAACGCGAATCCTACGATGTCACACCCCGACCACGTAAAATAACAAAAACGCGACGGAAACTTCGGGGAGTGTTGTAACAGAATCATTGTTTCATAACACATGGAAATTGAAATATTGTTTTATTGATTAAAAGAGTTACAATGTCTTGACAATCAAAGAAACATAACATAAATAACTAGTCTTGCATCTTTTATTGTCACTAAGGCCCAAGTCCGCCTAAGTGTATCTTGATAAATCCTATGCATCATATCCTGAAACACATGTGAAAATAGGTATGTCAGCATAAAAATGCCTGTGAGATACATAGGTTTTGTGAAAATAGAATTCATGACTTATGTTTAAGAAAATGTTTAGTCATGAACCTTGTAATTTGCTTTGTCTTGTAAATCATTTGAAAAGCAATAAGATCAGATGATATGTATAAATAAGAGAATAATGTATGGTTAAATGAATAACCAAGTAAAATGAGTTTGTATAAGATAAGTTGTTTTGTAAAACAATGTCTTGTGAAAAGTATGTTATTTGTATAAAATGTTATATGTCTAAATTGAAATGATTCAAATAACGCTACGATATGTAATACCATACAAGCACTTATATATAGGAAGTACCAGCGGCGTATCCACCATACTTGCATCGTATTACACACGCCTCGTTACTTAAATCACTTACCCAAACCAAACCAACAAAGTAAAATGTTTATGTATAATCAAATGTCAAAATGTTTATGTGAAAACCATGTCTAATGTCTATGTCTAATGTTTATGTTTAATGTAAATCATGAATTGTGTATGTAAATGTCAAAATGTTTATGTAAAAACCATGTCTAATGTCTATGTCTAATGTTTATGTTTAATGTAAATCATGAATTTTGTATGTAAATGTCAAAATGTTTATGTATGGTAAGTGAAATATATCAACTAAACCATATGTAAAATGCACAAAAACAAGGTATTGAAGTAAAACATGGTTTAAATCAAAGTTATGTTTTGTGTAATAAATGCATGCTATACTGATATAAACATCTATGCGGTATTGTGAAAATTCATACATCCAAGCCTTGCGACAGTCGGATAACCCTTTTAGTAAAGGTTATCAAAAAATGTATTCAGATTCGGCCATTCCTTACGTCCAAACAAACCCGAGATTTCAGGAATGGGATTTGTCAAGTCCTATGGTACCACTATTTACTACCGAGCGGCGTAGCTAATGTTAATGAACGTATATAAGTCTCGTTTGTGCAAACCAAATGTTATAGCAATTGTATACATGTCATATGAAAACAATGTACTAAGTATGCTAAGTTAACATACAAAGCAGAAAAGTCATGTAAATCAATGTGCTAGCATGCTATCAGTCAACATACATAGCAGAAATGTAATGTAAAACAATGTACTAAGTATGAACACAATGGACATACATAGCATAAAATGTAATGTAAAACGATGTACTAAGTATGCACACAATGGGCATACATAGCATAAAATGTAATGTAAATCATGTACTATAAATGTACTAATGAACATAACAAGTATATGATGTAAAAACATGGAAAGCATGAAAGTAACAAGTAGGCACATGTGTTCCACCCCAAAACAGTTTGGAAAATAGTAAAAGAGGGTGGTTCTATGTACTCACATAAACACCTTGAAAACATTTAAAAGAGGGGGTTCTATGTACTCACTTGAGATTGCTTAGTAGTCCTTGAGTAACAACCAAACAATGCTAGAGATCACGGATATCAAACGGCACCTAATATAGGTAACTACATTAATAAACCGGACCTATAACGGAGGATCAGATAGAATGAGGGCTCGTAAACCAAATGAGTATGGGAACTCATGTAATATGGTATAACAAGTCTACATACTAAGATGAAACCTAACCTAAGTGCTTACGACCCATTACGACCCGTTTAGCTAGCTTATGCTACTTTAACGCGTCGTTCGCGTGAAACGCGTTCGGAACGCCTAACTAGCCCTATGATAAGTAAAATATTCCATTAACATGTCTAATATTGTTACCAAATCAGTTTAGATACCAAAAGTTATGTTACATATGCTTAATATGAATTTTGGCGTAAAAAGGGCATTTTGGTCATTTACCTAAGGCATATAAACTACCTATCATACAACTAACTAAACGCCGTGACCATAAGGTATAACCTCGGAAGGTTATTCCTTATATACTATGGTCACCTAATGTGTTTGGTCGGATCTTAATGATCAACCAAACGGTCTAGTTCGTAAGTATATGCGTTTGTTTAGATCGCTTACCTTACGACCCTATATAAGCACTAAACTAAAAGTGACGAGCTAAACATGTCGAAACATGTTTAGTTAAGTAAGAAAACAGGTTTGGTATCAAAACAAATGGTTTTGATACCCAAGAGTAGTTTGGTTACAAAATACGCAAGAATGCGAATTCTGGCCGAAACTACGACTCGTCACTGAGCCTATATAACGTGGTAATCAGTAGGTATAGTCACAAGGGACTATAACCATCGTGATTACGCTCACGTTATGAAGTTCAAACGAACTTCGCATTGACCATAAACTGGTCAATGCAGAAATTCAAACAAAGTTGACTTTAACGCTAAAACGAAAGAAAAGAACGAAAGAACACTTACAAAGGGTCCCCGCAAGTTTGATTTCCAAGTAATCTCAGGTAGGAAGTGTATAAACACAACCACTTAGAGAAAAACTCAGATTTCAAGTGGGTTTTTCAATGGGGATGGATGGGTATTTATAGTTTTCGGAGAGCCGTTAAGATCGTTCCTCGAAAACCGTGCTTCAATCTCCACCCTACACCTCAAGACCCTTGTTTTGCAAAACCATTTGAGCCCATGGTATTGCCCAAAACCATGTGCAAAAGTGGAAATGGACCAGATGCAATGTTTCTGCATTTCTGATGTCTGGGGAAGCCTTACGGACCGTAAGGGTATGGCTTACGGTCCGTAAGCCAGTAACTATCGCAGAATGTCAGTTTTGGTCCCTGTTGTGTAATAAGGCCATTTCCGACGCGTTTAAGGCCCGTTAACCCCATTTCAAAGCTCTAAAATGAAGTTAAAGTATAGGGAACTTAAAATGTGATAAAACGATATCCCACATGTCGGTTCTTTTGGCCGTACGATTGCGTTGTTCGGTTAATTACGACAGAAGTCGTAACGGACGCAAAAACGGTCCAAATTGCGTGACGAATGGATTTTTATCATGCCAAACACTAGAATAAAATATTTTAATGCTTACACAAATTTTTGGAAGTCCCGATGTATTCAGAACGTAAGTTATGCGCGAAAATGCAAACTTATGCACTTTTTGACGCTTTTAGTCCCTGAATGAGCATAAAGTTTATTTTAGCATACCGAACCCCTCAAAGCCTATTTCTAAGCTATGTAAAGGATATTTATGGTATGTTTAACTTATGGTCATGTTCCGGAATGTCTGTTACAGTTCAAATTGGCATACTTTCGTAGTTTGTCAAATTTAGTCCCTGTAGGCGAATTAACTCGATTTTGCCATACCAAAGCCTTCAAAACTTATTTCTAAGTTATGTAAAGGTTATTTAAGGTATGTTAAGCCTATTTCACTATTCCGGAGTTTTCGTTGCATTAAACGGGTTATATTTACGCATCAGTGCGCGTATAACCTTCCAGAAAGCGATTTAAAGCTTGAAATCGAACAAGAATTGATATGTGCAAAGGATACACATATTTATACAAATCCCAAGTATGAAATACACTATTTCATTGATATAGTATTTGTTTGATGGCCGTAGAGGCACAGGTGTCACATCCGATGGGTCCTGCTGCTGCTGCTGTGAGTGGTAACTGGGAGTGAACACCCAGTCGTATTGGGAAAACCTTGCCTCATAACTATCTGGACCACGATAAGGTGATCCATGATATGACGACCCATCCAAAATCTCGATGGGGTGAGTAGGTGTTCCGGTTGGCGGCTGGGCAGGTTCCGGATCCTCTTCCATGTCCATGGAGAAATGGTCCTCCGGTCCCAACGGGTTATAACCCATTGGCTCTTCAATTTGGTTTGTCGGGTTGAACCGGCTTTGAAAGTGGGGTGTTGGGTCGTTGAAGGAATGGTGTGAGTTGGGGCGTTGAAGGGGTATGAAAGAGTGATGTGAGTTGTGGGGCTCGTTCTCCGATTGAGGCCCGAAAGAGTTGAGGTAGGAAGGTGAGGAGCTCAACGAGACTGAACGCCTCGCGGGTTCTAAAGAGGTCCTCCAGTCTTCTTAAGGATTGGTACCCATGGTAGCAGATGGGGTTCACCGGTGGGAAGGTCCAGCCTCGTGATCGTTTGGGGCAATGAATGGCCCCTTGCCTCTTCCCCTTCCTCGGAATCTTGGCGGCATTTTTGTTGGTCCTGTCAAAACAAACAAAAGAACAACAAAAGAAACAATAAAGGACAAAACAAAATAAGTCATAATTAGTCCTAAGTTCTTTGTCTAGACTCGAAAGTCGAGGAATGTGCAAACTGTGTCATTGAGATTAAACACAAAAGGCTAGTGTTTAATTCACTCAACGTTGGCTCTGATACCAACTTGTCACACCCCGATATTTCCACGTATTACCGGTGGGGAGTATCGTGACGTAGTTGACATCATCATAGACAAATTATCACAGTTTAATACACAGCGGAAGTCGAAAGATAAAATCATTACAAACCGAATGGGAATAATATCATTTATTACAAAACGGTTGTAAGGGATTCACCGGCGGATCGAAGTAAAAAGGAACATTGTTCAACAGATTTATAACATCTAAGCTTGCAAGACTCTTTATTGGTGCTAGGAGTAGCCAGCCTATTCTGTTTAGTACCTGCACTTAGCCTTTTTGGAAAATACGTCAATTTACACTGGTAAATACAATTAACCGACTCATTTTGAAAATGTTTAAGAAAATTGATTTGAATGCACAAGGCACAAAATATCTTTTATAACTTGGGACAATTATTTAAAAATAATCTTGTATACAGATTTAAATGTTTGCCGTCTGTCAGAGCCGGTTAGAAGAGCCGGACTAGATTAACTGACACACCACAGGTATAATACCCACAAGGAATTTCCTTATTGTGGGTACCTTTCATACATACGCAACTGTCAGGTGTATGTAGATGTGTACAAAAAAACCGGTTTTAGAACCGAAACCGGGAAAAAAACCGAAACCGGTTTTTTTTTAACCGGTTTTTTTATAACCGAACCGGTTTTATAACCGAACCGCCGGTTATAGACCGGTTAGGATTCTTGGTATGAAAAACCGGTTAATAACCGAAACCGGTTTTAAAAAAACGGTTAAACCGGCTGAAAACCGGTTTTTTTTTTGGCAAAAATCGGTTAAAAACCTATCCCAACCGGTTACGCCGGTTATTGTTTTGGACTTGAAAAACCGGTTAGTAACCGAAACCGGTTATTAAAAAAACTGGTTTTTCAATTTGGATGAAATAAACCGGTTCGATTAATAACCAAAACCGGTTTTTGAAAAAAAACCGATTTGTACACCTCTAGGTGTATGCCTACACCCCGTACTTAAGTCGTGGCCATTACAATGAATGAGTCGAGGATATCTCGGACATGGTCATTAACCCCACAAAAATCCATATACCAAACAAAACAGATTAAAACGAGTTATGCAATTAAATTAATCACAATCCGATTTAAACAATTACATACCCGACCAAGCGGTATTATTATAATACCGTATCCCAAGCCCGTATAACGGAAAATAAGTTAAAAGTATTTACCTGAGCAAGTATAAATCTCAATCAGCGAGTGGAAGTATCTTTTACTGGTCTCCTAATATGGAACGAATGTTTTAATAACCTATTAGATTCCTAACGGGTTTTAATTAAGCCTAAACTTAGACCGGTTAGTTTTAAAAGAAGATATACGGTTCAAAACGCACGATTAAGCGAAGACCGGATTAGAATGTGGTTTAGACCCGACGAGTTTGTATACTTGAATAATATGGGTAAACTAAACACATTCTAGATTTTGAGATAAAAATGATAAGGTTTGACCCGTTTCGGCTAATTTATGCAAACTAGTTACATAAACCGTACCGAGCGCGAAAAATGCATAACGGGCAAACAAATGAGTCATGAACAGGTTTCCTAAGTTAATATGCTCTAAATATGTTGTGATATCAGTACGATACCTTCCATTATGCCCAAAATGGATTTAAACTCAAATTATGCCCCGTAGGGGTATTTTGGTCATTTTAAGGCTTATAAAAGAGTTTAAATATAAATCTGAGTTTCAGGTCTGATATAATCAGTAAAAATATTTATTTTTATAAGTCATAACAGTAGGGTATTGCATATATGTGAAATTTATCTTTTATAACCAAACTATGCACCGTAGGGGCATTTTGGTAATTTCACATAAGCTTTAAAGGTCAAAATTAGAATTCTGAGTTCAAAACTTTTGCTTACTGTTTAATTATAAAAATTTACTTAAAACATCAGTAGGTATTAAGTTTTATATGCCGAAATTAGTTTTAACACATACTATGCGCTTAAAACGCGTAAAAGTCGGTTTTAAGCGATTTTCGGGTTTAAATAGGAAATCTGAGTTTTTTATCAGTTTATAAAGTTCAAAATATTTTATTTATTACATAAAATCAGTAGCAAAAAGTTTGGTGTCCAAATATTATGTAAAACTCATTTTATTCAAGAAAAGGGTATAACCGACAATTACCGAATTAAAGCAAGAACCATATGTTATGCTTAGCCTAAAAATAATTAAAAATCTTCAAAAATCCCAAAATATTATATTACATCGGTGGGTAAAAAGTTTGATGTAAAAATTTGGGTTTAGATAGGCTTTATGCTAATTACGCCGTTTAATTAATAAAAAGCTTTTTAATTATGATATTGAGCATAACTCCTAATCTAGACCTCAAAGTGATGTCAAATTTTTAGGACAAGTTTATAAATCAGTAACAAAGGTTTTTGTCCTCTCACATTTTCAAAAATCTCATTTTAAGGACAAAAGGGCATAATGGTCAACATTAGGCATATAACGGAAACATGCACATGAATCAGATAACTAAGGAATCAAGTTGTATAACCTCAGAGGGTTACACTATCCTATAACCTGGTCCTAATAGAGCTCTAAGGCATTTCCAAAATATGCTACATTGGGTCAGAACTGAAAGTCAAAGCAAAAGTCTACTTTTGCGACTTTCGGTTCCGAACCGAGTCTAAACTGAATATTGTCGGGTTGAACATGCTTAGACGTGTTCTTACATTAATTACCAAGTTATACAAGTGATAAAACAGGTTTCATGGCTTCTACATTGCTAATTATGTGTTTATTTGAAAATTAGCTTTCTGTTGACTTTTTATAATTAAGTTTGACCCGACAATTGGCCTGGTTAGAGTGGGAATCAGAGGGTGCCCTTTTAAGGGTTTATTACCCACATAATTACCAACTCATAGCTACTTTCGAGAATTGACTGGACCATTAGTGATTAATCACTAAGTCAAACCTTAATTATGACGGTTTTGACTTTAGGCCATTAAACTAATAAAACACGATTAAATGAGGTTAAGGAAGCTTACTGAAGTACTAAGCACGACTAATGATCCTTAGGGAATGGTCTTGAGCTCCAGGAGACTCCAGAAAATAAGCTAGAATGATTTTAAAATGAATGCAAACATGTTGCAACAAGGAACTTCTTATATAGTGGGTTTAATGCAACAAGATCATCCCAAATATCCCTATTGTTGCTACCAGATGATCACAGCTGTCCCTATTGCATGAAATCCCATTTGCACAGCCCCTGGTATCAGTTTCCATGCATATAAGTCAGTTAAACAGGTTGAACAGGAACCTGCCATGCATTTTCTGTCGCTGACAGTTTCAGGCGGCCCCCGTAAGAGACCTTAGAGGTCTTACGCGGCCGGTATGGGTGCCAGATCCGGTCAAACAAGTTTCAGCAATTGCACATTTGGTCCCTGGTCCTTCTAATAGTTATTTTAACTTGTTTTATTGCACTTTTAACCCTCCAACTTGACTTTTAAGGACTCCAAGTCATAAAAAAACTTTGTTAAGTCCCCGGTTAGTTATACGATCACCCGAAAAGTCCTGAATTTCAACGTTGACGCTTTTAACCCCTTACTTACGAATGTTAGCGTATCTTTCTCATACGATATCGAAACCTTGTGAAATTTTTATCACTTATTCTAGTGAGCATAATTAATTGTTACAAAGCTTCGGGTTCACTAAAAGGTCACTCAGAGGTATAACTTAAACATGTTGACACTTTTAACCCTTGCGGTTTGTAAACTTTCACTTTCTTCCACAAACGGCTTCATATGATTCATAATTCATTCGTTTAAGGGTATAAACACCGTGTAGGGTTGTTGAAAGGTCTAATTATCCAATGTTGACACTTTGAATAATTTTACACACATACTTTCTTTGTTTGTCAACTTCAGTCCTTCTAAATTAATTCTTTACACGTTTAAAGTCCATGACACGTGTCTTCATTATATTGGTCGTGATTTTACGAGGTGTTACACAAACACAAGAGAATAGTTCTAGTCAAAGTAAAATGGGATTCCAAAAGTGGACCAGAATACACATGGGAGCTTGAATCAGAAATGCAATGGAAATATCCACACTTATTCCAGTAGACCTCGAGGACGAGTTCTAAAACAAGGTGGGGAGGATATAACAACTCTCCTAAATATTTTTCGACACTCCTAATATATTTAAAGTATCCTTATATCACTTAAAGTATACCCCGTATACAAAAACGAGCCCCAAATACTTTTATTTTTATTAAAATTAAATAAAAACAATATTTTTACTTTGCTCGCGGGCCGCAAACGAGTTGGCTCACCGCTACGCGGGGCGCGACAGCCTTGCCACGCAACGACACCCTGAGCTGCCACGTGGCAGGCTCGTGTCAGGTCTACAATTGGCGAATCAGCAAGCCTACGCCCTACAACCCTATGTTGCGGGCCGCGAAGGGTCACCCTTTGGCTTACGCGGGCCGCGAGGGAGGCCAATATCAGCCCTATAAATAGCAACGAAGGATTCAGTCGACAAACCGTTCAAATTTCTTTCTTTCTCTTGAATTCTCACATAGTATAAGCTATACTCGGGCACAATACCCCCTAAATAACCAAGTTCTGCCCCGTTGTAAGTATTATAACCCCGGTTACGTATTAGATACGTTGCCTGATTGATCCAGGGTTCCGTAACGGCTGTCGTGGTTCTGCCCGACGTAGTCGTTGGAATGCCGTATCGGGGAGGGTATTACTAATGTAAATATTGGGTTATTATACTAACGCGTGTGCATTTGTGTAAATTATAGATAATCACCAGGAAACCCTTAAAGGAAAACCTAAGACAGCAATGTGAGTAATCTCCTTTTTGTAAACTGTTTTACAAAATCTTTAATATTTTACAATGTAATTAAGTAGTGATTGAGTCTTTGTAATTCTTCAATTACTGCCGGTGTGTTGGGGTTTTGTATACAAAATGTGGAACACGTTACCATTGGACAAAGAGTTAGCCAATGGGTAATATGACCCACCAGTCAGGATTGACAATACTGAATGAGTAATTGTGTAGATGTAAACATTGTAATCGCTCTCAATAATGTTAAAAGATAAAACTCTTTTTGATTAAACTGGGATTCACTCACCAGTATTTCCCTCTGACAAAATGTTTTTAAACGCGTTTCAGATAACAAAATGTGAAAGCCAACTAGAAGCCAGCTAGACAGCACAGAAGGCTTGGAAAAGTGGCTATAAAAGTTACCTAAATAAAAGAAGATGTTTTATTCAATAATATAGAGATTATCTCTATAAATCAGTTTGTAATGAAAACTTGGGTTTTATCCCAATATGTTTAATATTATAAAAATGTGGTGTTTACTCTGATAAAATATTTCCTAACTACGGTTCTGATGAAATTTCCGCGGCCAAATTGATAAACACCGATACCACCAAAACTGATATCTCGCGGCCGCACGTTCCCGGGACAGATAGGGGGCGTGGGTTGTGATACTTAGTGAAGACAAATCTTTTATATATTACTTTGGATTTCCAATCCTTTGCTACTTTTTGTTTGGGTATGTATTATTGACTTTAATAACTAGTTTTCTATATTGAAAGTGTATTTTACTTAATCATTTCTTCATGTTTTGTTGATTCACTCATTCTTGTCTTTACGGTCTATATAAAGCACGTTATCTGCCTGGAAGGGGGTTAGAAGGGTTTTGGGTAAAGTTCTTGCCTCGTTCAGTGTATAAATCCTGCGAGGACTTGATTCAAGCTTAGTAGGATTTCCCTACGAGGCCGATCTTAATCACCTTTAGGGAAGTAAGAACCGCTTGTAATCCCTTATCTATAAACTACTATTAAAACATTAAACCAACCTTGCGAAACTGTATCATTGTTGACTCAGACCAATAGGTTGAGGGTAACGCTGCTTGGAAGGGGGCCTACCATTTTTCGCATTAATAACTTACTTAATTATCTTTCAATAATCCGACCTTGCGGGATTATATCCCTGCTGACTCAGAGCAATAGGTTGAGGGTAACGCTGCTTGGAAGGGGGCCTATTACTATAACTTAAAGATAATCTCCTAAAAAGCCCAAAGTGCGGAAATCATCAAAGGATACATAAAAGAGGAGTTGGAACCAAGTGATTCCTTCTTGTCTATTTGTTTTCCTTATATTTTTATTATTTTGATTTTCTAGTTTATCTTTTATAACTTTGAAAACTTTTTATCAAAATTTGGTTAGATTAGACGTTAACGATAAGCCGGTACTAAAAGCTCTTGTGTCCTTGGATAACCTCGGTATCTTGCCATCACTATACTACGTCCGCGATGGGTGCACTCGCCCTAACGTGTGTAGAGTGATAGTATTATATCGTGTTTTATAAATTTAAACCTTGATTCGCGAGTAAAAAGTGCTTAAAATATATCTAAAATTTACACACACCAGCACACACGTCAAGTTTTTGGTGTCGTTGCCGGGGACACAAGGATTTTGAGAAAGCTTAAAATTAGCGGCCTAATAAAATTCTGTACATTTTTCAAAACTGTGCCTGTTTTCAAAACTTTTTTATTTTTAGAGTAGGTTTGACACGGGGTCGTGCCACTTGGCCACGCCCCCGTGCTGCAAATTTCCAGAAATTTTTTTCAAACACCCAGATACAGACTTGCCCACAGGGCTGTGCCAGTTCAGCACAGGGTCGTGGTCATTAATCTGTTAAATTTTAATTTTTTGTTTTCTGGTCCCGATGTTCGTTAATCTTTTGGGTATCTTCCAATACAATGGATTACTACTCAGGAGACTTCAGCTACTATATTGAGGGTGATTATAAGGAACCATGTTGTACCATTTGCGGCGAATCCTATTCGGTACAACATTGTTACCTCTTTCAACCATCAACCTCATACACCACATATGAAGAACCAAGGTTTGAAACTTACGACACACCACCAACAATTAATCCTGAAGCCGAAAGCCTTATACAAAGTCTCAAAAATTTAGAACTCTTAATTAAGAGATCTCACGAAAAGGAGGAGACCATTTGTACTAAAGAGGTAATAATCGAAAAGGTAAAAATAGAAGAACCACAAAATGAAAAACTCACGCATGAACCAAACCAAGAAGAAGGTAAGTCTAAAACTAATGATTTTAAAATATAACAAAACGTTCAGGAAATTCACGTTTTACAGCTTTCTTTTGAAAATCATTGTTTGGTATCTTCTCATGCCAACTTTTGAAAAGAGTTAAACACTACCACTAAAATCGAAGAGGTAGTTAGCATTACATTAACAAATGATCAAACTTCACTAATACAAGATGAACACCATGAACTAAACATAAAACAGGTACCATGTTTTTTTTCAAAACATCTTCGTTAGTAACGTGCTAATTGATAAAGATCTTTATGTTAACATAATGCCAAACTATATTTTCAAAAATTAGGTACTAGTGATTTTTCTCCCCGTAAAATCCCTATTTTTCTCTCTAATCGAAAAATGATAAACACCACGGGAATGGTTGAGGATGTCTTAATTCAAACTAATCAAACGGTAGTACCAACCGACTTCATCATCCAAGATGATGCCCCCTCGTGTTGGGAAAATCCTTCATGAAGTCCCATCAAACCTTAGTCAACCGGAAGTAAAAAAACCTATCACTTCAATTAGGGGCCGACAAAAGGTATGTCAATCTTGACCAATCAATGAAATATCCAATTAGCAATGACAACCCCTAATTGGAGATGAAGCAGAGCCACCGATACGGAAGAAACAGAGGAACAACTTGTCGAAAAGGAAGACGCCATCGAACAAACATTTTCGGCCATCGATCTTAATTAAGAAGAAAATAAGCGGTCTCTTGAAGACCCACCGCCACTTGAACTCAAGGAACTACCAAAAGGTCTAGAATACGCATTCTTGGACGATCATGGTAAGCTCCCCGTCATCATTTCTTCTAGACTAACACCTTTTGAAAAAGAAAAATTAATAAAACTTTTGAAAAAACATAAAAACGCAATCGCATGGAAGCTTATGGATATCAAAGGCATCTATCCTTCCATGTGCACACACAAATTTTAGTGGAAGACGGTTATAAAACGGTAATACAACCACAAAGAAGAGTAAATCCAAACATACAAGAAGTGGTTAAAAATGAAGTTATCAGGCTACTAGACGCCAGACATATCTACCATATCTCTGATAGCCCATGGGTAAGTCCCGTCTAAGTAGTACCAAAAAAGGAGGTATGACGGTAGTAATTATTGATAAAAATGAACTTATACCAACAAGAACCATCACCGGATGGAGAGTTTGTATCGACTATCGCAAATTAAACGAGGCAACAAGGAAAGACCACTTCCCTTTGCCATTCATCGACCAAATGTTAGAAAGACTATCCGGTCATAAATTTAATTGTTTTCTCGATGGTTTCTCCGGGTATTTTCAAATTTCCATAGCACCGGAGGACCAAGAAAAAACAACTTTTACATGTCCCTATGGAACTTTTGCTTATCGATGCATGCCTTTTGGTCTATGCAATGCCCCCGCTACGTTTCAACGTTGCATGGTGGCTATCTTCCACGACATGATAGAAAAAAACCATGAAAGTTTTCATGGATGACTTTTCTATCTTTGGAGATACATTTGACCAATGCCTCGATAATCTTGAACGAATGTTATCTTGATGTGAAAAAACAAACCTCGCCCTTAACTGGGAAAAATGCCATTTCAAGGTAACTGAAGGAATAGTACTCGGTCATAAAATCTCAAGAGAAGGAATGGAAGTTGATCGGGCAAAAATATATACTATTTCCCGATTACCTCCCCCATCCTACGTTCGAGCCATTCGAAGTTTCCTAGGGCATGCTGGATTTTATAGGCAATTTATCAAATACTTTTCAAAAATCTCTAGACCTCTAACAAAATTACTTGAAAAAGATGCCCCATTCATCTTTGACAAGGAATGCAACAGAGCTTTTCTTGCACTAAAAGAAATGCTAGTCAACGTACCAATCATGATAGCACCCGATTGGAAACCACCTTTTGAAATCATGTGTGATGCAAGAGACTTTGCAGTTAGAGCTGTCTTAGGACAACAAAAAAAGAAACACTTTCACCCAATATACTGTGCAAGTAAAACTCTTAACAATGCCCAAGAAAATTATATAACCACCGAAAAAAAGTTACTAGCCATAGTATTTGCTTTTGATAAATTTCGTCCTATCTTGTTCTTTCTAAAACAATAGTCTATACGGACCACGCCGCCATTCGATACCTTTTCAAAAAACAAGATGCCAAACCACGTTTGAACCGGTGGATTCTTCTCCTCCTCCAAGGATTTGACATTGAAATAAAAGATAAACGGGGAGTCAAAAACACCGATGTTGGTGCATATTTTGTGACAACAGCTTTGGCTTGGTCTTTGGATATTTTACAAGGCTTTTGAGTTTGTGAAAGCCCACGTGAAGCTGTTTGGTGATTGGATGCATCAGCTTAGAGGGAGTCTGTTGCTGACAGAATTCGTGTTGAAGTTGACGCTATCCAAAGACCAAAGACTGTGAGATTCTGAAGATTAAAGTTACCTTTCCAAGCTATTGTTAAGGGGAGTTTGTTGGTTCATATTATGTGACAACAACTTTAGCTTGGTCTTTTGATATTTTACAAGGCTTTTGAGTTTTTGAAAGCCCACGTGACTGGTCCGAGCTTACGCAGGATATGGATTTTGAGTACATGGGTTCGAGTTTGGGTCCAAGTTATGTCTAGTCCGATTTTGTTATTATGTAAGTTGGGCCTAACCCTGTTCGCATGGAATAGCTGTTGTATATAAACAACTTTATGCTTTAGGTTTTAGGTTAGACAGTTTGACAGAAGTTTGAGAGTTTGAGAGAGTTAGAGAAAACACAGAGAAAGGCTGTGAGTTCTTGTGATCTTGAGTGGTTGTAGACATTGTGTTTGATAATCACAGAAGATCAGTTTGGTATTTGTGGTTCATGTTCTTCATCTTTATTCTTGTTTCTGTTTCATCGGTTGATCAAGGGGATTCCGCATCCTTGAATGATTATCAATCTTATAACGATCCATGGGATAGGTACCTACAATTGGTATCAGAGCGTTTGCTCTTATTGTCGGTTCAAGATTGGTAAACGGATTCAAGAATAACTGCTGAAAATGGATGCTGATTAATTTTCAAGAACTATTTGGTGGTTGCTGGTGCATTATTGTTGGTTTCGAGTGTTTTTCTTGGCTGATTTTTAAAGATTTCGAGTCACTGTTCGTATGTTGTTCATCATTTGTTCATCGTATTATTCAAGAAATTAAGCTGATTTGGATTGGTGATTTTCAAGAAAAGTGTTTGCGAAAATATTGGAAAGTTGTTGAAGATTTTCAGAAAATTTCAAGAAATCTTTTGGATTTTAAAATCCTGATTTTTCAGGATTTCGATATCTTCTCTAACTAACGTGTGTTGCAGGTTTCAAGTGCTTGCTACTCGTGGTTGCTACTCACGGTTGCTACTCCTGGTTGCTACTCATATTTCGAGTTGAGATTCAGAGGTTGCTACTCGTGGTTGCTACTGAGGTTACTACTCAGATTTCGAGTTGAGATTCAGAGGTTGATAGTCGTGATTGCGACAGAGGTTGCGACTGGTGCTATTGACTCGCAATCAAGAGATTTCGACAAAGGCTGCGACTGGTGTTGTTGACTAGAAATCAAGTGATTTCGACAAAGGTTGTGACTCGCAATCAGGTGGTTTCGACTGAGGTTGCGACTGGTGATAAGGTGTCTGTGATTGCGACTTGAGAAGTGGTGAAATTTTTCTTAGCTAACGTAGACGGGAATTAACATTTTCGTGAATAGAAAATTATCCATAGACAATCTCAGCAAACCGTTTGCACGGTTGGAATCCATATATATTTAGGACAAAAAGACATGAAATTTCCGAAAAAGGTTTTAGACAATATATATCATTGGATTCGTAATCTCGAGACGAGTCTAACGGTAGAACTTGGTAAAAACAGTTTTCGAAATTTTTTTGAACGTTTTTAAGCAGCCGGTTGCGTTAAAAATGTCGAACATGTCGAATTTGAATGAGCTATTAAGGATGGAGCATGAGGTTGGCACAATGAACAAACCTCCTAAAATGATGAAGGTACAAAATTACCTTACATGGAAAGATAGATTTCAGTCTTTTATCGAATATCAGGACACACGGATGTGGATCTGTATTCAAGAGGGGTACGTGAACCCAACACATGACTTTGAAGGTAAACAACGTCTCACTGCCTATGTTTGTTGTTGGTGCATCCGTCTGTCGTCTACGTCTTATATCGAGTCTCAGTCTCATTACGGATCTGAACGAGGATGATGTCACCATCTTGGATGATGACATCATAATGATGGTGTCATCATTACATCATCTCACAAAAGACAAAGGAGTTTAGAATGTAGAAGTTTGAGTTCGGTCATGTGATAATATTCTGATTTCATTTATGTGTCATAGAAGTGAGGTCCGCTCATGTGTCAAAAGGTCAGGTTCGCTCATAGGGTCATGTTAGGTTCGCTCATAGGGTCACTATCTGGTTCGCTTATAGTGTTTTTGTCTGATTCGCTTTTGTGTCATGTCATATAAGCGAACCAGCCATGTCTATATATAGGTGATAAGAGCGAATCTCACACATAGTTCTAGGTGTTTTCTTCCGGTGAGCCACGAAGTGCTGCCGAAGTGTCGACAGGTTGTAAACGTCTTACAGTTCAATAATATCGACAGTTTAATATGTATACGTGCTGAATTACATCGTTACATTTGTTTCCGCCACTTGTTTCGGTGAAAAACTCTTCTACGCGACTCGTTTAGGTCCGAATTCGATCCTACAATTGGTATCAGAGCCAGTGAAGAAGAGTTCTATACGATTTCAGCCGAAGATTTCTGTTTCTACACCTTTCTTTTCCGAAAAACAAAACTTTTTACGGTCAAAATCGGCCAAATTTGACATATATTGTGCGTAAACATGTTTTAATCAATCCTTGAAAGTTTCATAACTAAAATCGACCTAAAACATCGAATTTTTGATGCTTCGCTCATACGGACTCGTGATATTGATGATGTCATCAGCTGGATCGCTTTTCTGGTCCGCTTATTCGGACATCATCTGATCCGCTCATCTGGTCCGCTTATCCGGACATCATCTGGTCCGCTCATTTGAACAACTAGCAGGTCCGCTCTTAGTAACATTTGAGATTCGCTTTTATGACAGTTGAGGTTCCGCTTTTAGTGACAACTAGGGTCTCGCTCTTGTGACACTTCAGTGGTATCAATTTGTGTGACACATTTATCAAGGCTGTCAGTTTGTGTAAAAGAGATAGTAACGTGTATCAGTTGTTGGTTTGCAAGTGTGTTGGACAGTTTGCATGTGATAATAATCAATTTAGTGTGTCAGTCATCGAACAGAATAATCATGTGAAAGTGTATCGTGTTGTCTGAATTTTAGTGTCTTGTGTTAGTTTACACAAGGTGATCAGAAAGTCATGTGATATTATCTTTTCGAGGTCTCGTAAATTGAAGATTCAGGTTGCTTGGTTTGATGATTGTTGTCGGCCATTTATAAATTGATAATATCAAAATTTGCTCAATTCAAGAAATTCAGTTGTGCATGAAATTGTATTGAAAAGATAAAGTTTGGTGGTTTAGTGGAATTATTGGCCAAATCAGTAACATTCAAATGTGCATGTGATCAGACATATATTAGAGGTCCAATTAAAATTAGTAGATTTTGAAATAGTTGTCGGCCACTTATTTCATTTGGTAGTATCGAAGTTTACATGTATCAGATCATTCATTGGCTTATGTGATAAAGTGAGGTCCAATGAGATAATATTTCACCGACTCACTATTAACAGTTACGGCCCAATTATAGTTTGATTAAAGAGCAGCCCATGTTATATCGTGAAGGTTCAATATAAGCTGATTATGGATTGTTGAAAGCCCAGGTGTTTGAGATTTACAACTTCTTTCAAAACCCCAGCTCGTTTGGAATTCTGATTTGGTGAATTTTTAAAAAAAAAAAAATCGAAACATGGATTTTGAAGAGGAAATAGCATATTATTATTACGAATCTCAGCAATTCATTCCGAAAAAGAACGAAGAAGAATCAGTTTCAAAAGAAAAGGGTTCAGAAAAAGCTCCAATCTTTGATCACTCATCAGATGAAACGTGTGATAATGATATTGAAGAAATTCGAAAACTTGAAAATTATGAAAGAAAATTTTCAACTGATAGTGATAATGATAATTCATGTTTTGCAGGTAAAACAGAGAGAATCAAAGAAAAACAAGCTGCGAAAAAGAAGAAGGTTACAAAACAAGATGATAGTGATGATGATCGTGAGTATTGGGCGAGAAAATTCAAAGCTGATATGAAACTGATTGCTGAAAGTGACAGTGAAGATGAAAAGGTTAAAAAGAAGAAGAAGGTTTCAACGACCTTACCTACCACCGCTGAATCACTAGAATCATCAGATTTAGAATAGGTTATGTCAATGTTATCTGGCAATTGATCTACCATGTTGAAAGCTTTTTCGACCTTTTCATCATCATAAAATGCAAACTTTTCCGGTGGTGGAACTTGATGAAACTCTGAGCTAATGCCTTTCTTGTTTTGCTCAGACTCACCCTCCTCCGGTTTTATATTGAAAATACGTTCAAGCACATATGACGACACGTGATAACTTTTTAACTTGTTATTATCCTGTTCTAAATCAGCAATCTGACGCTTAAGTTTAGCAACATCCTCAATGTAAGAATTTACAACTTGTTGCTTTATTTCATAATTTCGCTTACACTCCTTAGTTGTTTCATAACAGTAATTCAATCTTGATTGAACAAATTTCATTTCACTTTTTCATATGATTCTTTTGTAATGTGATATGCCAATTTTATTGAATCATATTCCTTTTTCATTTATTGACAAACATTTTCTTTTTGATCACATTCTTCTGTCTTTTTCAAAACATTTTCTTTCAAAACTTCATTTTCTTTTTCTAACTTTTTACATTTTTCTAAAAATTTTTCATTATTATCTTTCAAAACTTTTTCCTTTTCTAACATTTCTTTGTATTTATTTTTGAAAACTTCTTCTATTTTAATAAATTCAAGATCTCTTGTTCTGAACCTTTCGTCTTTTTCAGTACAAGCACTGTACGTTTCCATGCATTTCTTGCACTGTTCAACAGTTTTTAAGATTTCAGAATCAGAAATTACCTCAGTAATTGGCACTTCGGTGTTTGCTTCTATGTGCTTCAACTCTGCTTCACTCTTTTGTTTTTCTTCAACACCAACTTTAGTATCACCAGTGATGCGTGTGAAGTGTTACTTATATTAGGTGTATATTTAAGCCCTTTTTAACACTTATTTTAGCCAAGTTTTAAATTTATAAAACACGATATTTCACTAACACTAAACACACATATGGGCAAGTGCACCCATCGTTGAGTGTAGTATAGCGTTGGTAAGATACCGAGGTCGTCCAAGGACACAAGAGCTTTTAGTACCGGTTTATCCTCAACGTCTAATCAAAATAAAAGTTTAGAAAAATGTTTTAAACTAAGAAAAAATAAAAACTAACTAAAATGCTGAAAATAAAAATAAAATAAAAACAGATAGACAAGATGAATCACTTGGTTCCGACTCGTATCTAGTATAACCTTTGATTATTTCCGCACTTTTGCACATAATTAAGATATTATCTTAGTTATTGTAGTAGGCCCCTCTTTTGAAGGTGACGTTACCCTCACCCCAGTAGTTTGAGTCAGCAAGGATACAATCCTAAAAGGGTGGATTATTGGAAGATAATGAATTAAGTTATTAATGCAGTATTGTGGTAGGCCCCGCTTTTGGCGGTGACGTTACCATCGGCTAAGTAGTCTGATTCAGCAGGGATACAGTCCTAAATAGCCGGGTTATAGTATTAATAGTAGTTAGCTTATGAGGGGGTCAAAGAGTTTGGACCCCCGCCATCCAATATCGTGAAGCATTGAAGGAGGTCCTACTAAATTTGACCCAGGTCCATTGCAGGACCTCTAAACGCTGAACAATGGCAAGACCTTTACCAAACCGTTCCCTTAACCCCCGACCAGGTAGCCAACATACCTCCATATAGACCGTGGAGATATGAATGGTGAAAATCCTTTATTTTATATAGACAGTAAAATAATGCCAAGACACCACGGACAAACGATAAGGAAATATCACCTTCAACATAAGTAACTAGTTATTAAAGTCATTAATACAAAACCAAATAAAAAGTGCAAAAGATTAGAAATAAAAAGTATTATACTAGACACTTTGTCTTCACCAAGTGATGTAAGAGACTTAGGCAAACATGGCCTTGATTGTCAAGAACTCTTACGATCAATCTTGGATCCCGAGATGACTCACACACTCTACGATGGACAATGGATGATGGTGGTGGATGATGGTGTTGTGATGGTGGTGGGTGGTGGATGAAGTGTAAGAGAGGTGGTGTGCCAAGGGATGAGATGAAATGAATCCAAGCACTCCTATTTATAGGCTGAACAGAGAGCTGGACACGGCCCCGTGTCCGCTGGACACGGCCCCGTGCCTGTCTGACACTCTCTCTCCTCATTAATTGTAATTCGCAATTACAATAAATGCGCCTGTTGTACTTTCGACACGCCCCCGTGTCCGCTGGGCACGGCCCCGTGATGGGCAATAGAAGCTTCTATAGATTTGTCTTTTCTGCTGCTTCTTGGGCACGGCCCCGTGCTGGCTGAGCACGGGGCGTGTTCAGTCTTCTGTCTTCTCTAATTTGCTTTGGAAGGTGCCGTTGAGGGGTCGGGCAGTCCACTAATGTTCCTTTCCTTGTATTTATGTTGGATTTAGCTGTCTTTTTGCTTCTTTTGCGTTTTTGAGCTCATTTAATCCTGAAAATACAAAAGGAAGACAAAAACACTCTTTTTCCAATATTAGTACTTAAAAAGGGTTAGTTTTATGCCTTGTTTGATGTAATTTATATGTTGCATTTTGCACACATCAAATACCCCCACACTTGAACTTTTGCTTGTCCTCAAGCAAAACTCTTTAATATGTGGCTTACACTCCCAAATGGAATAGGTAGAAGAGAAGGTTTTTAGGCTTGTCGTAGAGTGTCGGGATGTCCAAGATCTTTTTGGGGTTTATTTTTATTTATTTACACTCCTATTCGTAATGATTTATTTAGAACTTTTCATAGGAGAAATTACTTATTTGGGCATAACATGCCTTTTTTAAAATTCCATTTATATACAAGTTCACATACCTCACGGGAGAAATCACTCACACTCGGCCGAAGGTGTATTTTTAGTGAATCACTCGAGAGCGGCATGGAACTTATTCCTACCATAGGCTTGCCAAGCAATCAATCCTCCTCCTTTTTAACTTTTATACCTTTGTAAATATCAAGAGGACTTTGTGGGTTAAGGGTTAGGCTTGGGTTAAAGGTAGGTGGTTGGGAAAGTGGTTAGTGGTTAGTAGAAAAAGGGCGAAAAGGCGTAACAAGTGTCGGTTTTCGTAAGATTTTCCATTTTTTGTAACTTTTTTATTTTGATGAAGCTTTTATTCAAACAAGGTTATTTTTGATAAACTTGTTTGTTTACTTTCTTTTTGCTTCATCAATAACACACATATTTTTTTTTTATCATACGAAAAACTGAACTTGTTACTAAAACAAAGGGTTAAAAATGAAAAAGGTTTTGGTGGGTAAAAGGGTTTTTGGTTTGGGTGATGAAATGAAAAGGTTTAGGCTCAAATGGGTTAACTAGGGGGATTTTTGGGTAGGTGGTAAAAGAAAAAGAAAAATAATGGTGTAGAAATAAAAAGGGTTAGTCCTAATGCCTCCATCATTTACTTACTCGGGTTTAAGTTGATAAGGACCGGGAATGCATCGTCATGGCAAGTTCTAGAGTCGTAAGAACCAAGCGGCTATTCACACAAGAAACGAAAAATGAGCATTTAGTTTTAATGATATGTACTTGTATGCTCAGTAAAGGCTCAAAACTCACTTTTTGTGGGAATGGGTTTTTTATGTAATCAAGTATATATAATCAAATTTTAACTAAGTTTGCCATGCCTTTTCATAATTTTCTTATGTTGGTTCTTTTTATCACTACGCTATCGGTTGTAAATTCTTAAAAATATAACCTTTTTGAGAACTTGAATTTCCCGAGTTAAACCTAGACAAGTAAAAAAATGAAATTTTTGAAAAAATTTGGGGTGATTAGCGGTTCCAATAGAGTTTTGTGTAAGGCTTGTATTTAGGACTTGCAAAATTCAAGGTTTTAGCATTCCCCCCACACTTAAATTACACATTGTCCTTAATGTGTCCCAAAAATAAATTTTTAGGTTGATTAGATGTGTAAAATAGTGTTTAAAAAGCAAAAATTTGTGTTACTGGGCACTGAACACGGCCCCGTGTTATCCGGGCACGGCCCCGTGTTCAAGTGCCAGTAACAAAATTAAAATAAGAGAGACAGAAGTCTGGACACGGGGGCGTGTTGGGTGAACACGGCCCGTGTCCAGGTACCTGAGCTGGGCGTTTTTCTGCAGGTGGTTCGGCACGGGGCCGTGTTGGTTGGGCACGGCCCGTGTTGAACCTTCTGGACTGGAGAGAATTGTCGGGTTGCCTTGTTCTTGTGCATGAGTTCATTTTTCTCGTTCCCCTTTTCATCCTTTACCACCATGAGTGTGTTTTATTCCTGAAAATTAAAACTAACTAGAAAACATAAAAATTAATCTAAATTAACTAAGGATAGTTCCGTGGAATGCGTCCATGGTGCGCCACGTTTATAAGGGTCCTTGGCTAGACCCGAAGCCTAGTCATATGTTACCCAAGTGGGATGTGTTGCATCCCATGTTACACCGTCGGAGAGCGTCATCCAAGCTTGAGTCTATGACCTTCATGTAGTTGACCGGATCTTCTTCCTCTACTCGCTTTCCACATTCAAATTTCACTTCCTCATCCCTAAACTTCAATGTTAGAGTTCCGTCATTCATATCCACCAATGCTTGTGCGGTGGCTAGAAATGGCCTCCCGAGGATGAGAGGGACATCGGTGTCTTCTTCCATGTCTAGGATGACAAAGTCGGTTGGAAATACGAATTTGTCAACCTTGACTAGCAGATTCTCGGCAACACCTTATGGGAATTTGACGGACCTGTCGGCGAGTTGTATGCTCATCTTTGTAGGGCTTGTTGTTCCTAGGCCGAGTCGCTTGAACATTGATGTGGGCATGAGGTTGATGCTAGCCCCAAGATCGGCTAAAGCATTTCTGACGGGAGACTTCCCAATCGAACAAGGGATTGTGAAGCTCCCGGGGTCGATTTTCTTTTGTGGAAGTTTGTTGAGTACTAAAGCTGAGCATTCTTCGCCTAAGTTAACTAATTGCAATGATTCAATTTTCCTTTTGTGAGTGAGGAAATCCCTCATGAATTTTGCATATTTAGGCATTTGGGTTAGGACCTCAATAAAAGGAATATTAACATGCAATTGTTTTAGTAAACTTTCGAACTTTGCGAATTGCTCATCAGTCTTTTGACGATTTAACCTACCGGGGTATGGAATTGGAGGAGTCTTGATGGCCTCTTGATTTGGTGTAGAAGCTTTTTCTGGCGCAGGAGGAGTCATAGGCTGGCTAGAATGGCTTCCTTCATTTGGCGGCAATGGAGCATCCTCGGGACCCACGGTTCGATTTCTTAATGTGATGAGATGTACTTGTGCCTTCGGGTTTGTTTCGGTATTACTAGGTAACCGAGGCCACTTTTGTCATGTGACCCACCACATCCTTCACAAGCCATAACCGAGGCCACTTTTGTCATTTCTAGCTTTTTGATTTTTGAAGAGAGGGCCTCGATTTGGGCTTGTAAAGAGGTGCTTTCATCAACCTTATGGGCGCCCGGGGCAATAGATTTATTACCTCGGGGAGTGTGCCATTGAAAATTGGTTTGAGCAATTTCCTCAATTTGGTTATATATTTCATTTGGGCGACGATTACCTAAAAGTCCCCCGGAGCTTGAATCAAGTATTTGTCTTGTGTATGGCAACAACCCATTGTAGAAAGTGGATACTTGTTGCCACACCGCTAGACCGTGATGAGGACACTTTCTTAGAAGCTCCTTGAACCTTTCCCAAGTTTCATATAAGGATTCCCCATCCTCTTGTGAGTATGTATTAATTTCAGTCATTAATTTAGCCGTTTTAGCAGGAGGGAAATACTTATATAGAAACTTTTGGGCAAGTTCATCCCAAGTGTTTACCGATCCAACTGGGAGGGTGTTAAGCCAAGCCTTAGCTCGGTCTTTTAGTGAAAATGGAAACATTCGAAGGCGGATGGCGTCATTTGATGCTCCATTGATCCGAAAGGTATCACATATTTCTAAGAAGTTAGTAATATGTAGATGGGGATCCTCGTCCGCAAGCCCGTGGAAGGTTGCGGAGTTTTGGAGCATTTGTATCAAATGCGGCCGAAGTTCGAAGTTATTGGCTTCGACATTCGGTGCATTGATAGCGGCGCCGAGATTACCTACGGTGGGCCGTAGGTAATCCATGAGGGTACGTTGGTCCGCCATTGGAAGTGGGTCCCCCGAAACTTTCTCTTGATTTTTGGCTTTAAGTCTTTTTCTGAGAAAGCGTTCGGGTTCTTCTAGAGGTTCTTTTATGTCTCTACTAGAACTGGAGCTCATGCACTACGTAGGAGGTTCAGACGTGGCGCCTAGGTTCCAAGTCCTGCAATAAAAACAGAAAAGAACGTTGGTCAGAACATTCACCACGGCCCCGTGCTCAGTGAACACGGCCCGTGTTCAGAGGCACAGTAATTGATTTCTGGATCCCTGTTACTGGGAGTTGGACACGACCCCGTGTTGCACCGACACGGCCCCGTGTTCAGCTCTCTGTAACTCAGAAAATAAAAACTGCCAGTGATGATGCTGGGCACGGCCCGTGTCTGACCGGGCACGGCCCGTGCTGAGCGCTGCAGAAGCTGAAAAACTAAGAAAATCCTAAAAAAAATAAAAAGAAAAATAAAAAATGATTAGGCCGTTGATTCCTAACTTTCTTAAAATCCTTGTGTCCCCGGCAATGGCGCCAAAAACTTGATGCGTGTGAAGTGTTACTTATATTAGGTGTATATTTAAGCCCTTTTTAACACTTATTTTAGCCAAGTTTTAAATTTATAAAACACGATATTTCACTAACACTAAACACACATATGGGCAAGTGCACCCATCGTTGAGTGTAGTATAGCGTTGGTAAGATACCGAGGTCGTCCAAGGACACAAGAGATTTTAGTACCGGTTTATCCTCAACGTCTAATCAAAATAAAAGTTTAGAAAAATGTTTTAAACTAAGAAAAAATAAAAATTAACTAAAATGCTGAAAATAAAAATAAAATAAAAACAGATAGACAAGATGAATCACTTGGTTCCGACTCGTATCTAGTATAACCTTTGATTATTTCCGCACTTTTGCACATAATTAAGAGATTATCTTAGTTATTGTAGTAGGCCCCTCTTTTGAAGGTGACGTTACCCTCACCCCAGTAGTTTGAGTCAGCAAGGATACAATCCTAAAAGGGTGGATTATTGGAAGATAATGAATTAAGTTATTAATGCAGTATTGTGGTAGGCCCCGCTTTTGGCGGTGACGTTACCCTCGGCTAAGTAGTCTGAGTCAGCAGGGATACAGTCCTAAATAGCCGGGTTATAGTATTAATAGTAGTTAGCTTATGAGGGGGTCAAAGAGTTTGGACCCCCGCCATCCAATACCGTGAAGCATTGAAGGAGGTCCTACTAAATTTGACCCAGGTCCATTGCAGGACCTCTAAACGCTGAACAATGGCAAGACCTTTACCAAACCGTTCCCTTAACCCCCGACCAGGTAGCCAACATACCTCCATATAGACCGTGGAGATATGAATGGTGAAAATCCTTTATTTTATATAGACAGTAAAATAATGCCAAGACACCACGGACAAACGATAAGGAAAGATCACCTTCAACATAAGTAACTAGTTATTAAAGTCATTAATACAAAACCAAATAAAAAGTGCAAAAGATTAGAAATAAAAAGTATTATACTAGACACTTTGTCTTCACCAAGTGATGTAAGAGACTTAGGCAAACATGGCCTTGATTGTCAAGAACTCTTACGATCAATCTTGGATCCCGAGACGACTCACACACTCTACGATGGACAATGGATGATGGTGGTGGATGATGGTGTTGTGATGGTGGTGGGTGGTGGATGAAGTGTGAGAGAGGTGGTGTGCCAAGGGATGAGATGAAATGAATCCAAGCACTCCTATTTATAGGCTGAACAGAGAGCTGGACACGGCCCCGTGTCCGCTGGACATGGCCCCGTGCCTGTCTGACACTCTCTCTCCTCATTAATTGTAATTCGCAATTACAATAAATGCGCCTGCTGTACTTTCGACACGCCCCCGTGTCGCTGGGCACGGCCCCGTGATGGGCAATAGAAGCTTCTATAGATTTGTCTTTTCTGCTGCTTCTTGGGCACGGCCCCGTGCTGGCTGAGCACGAGGCGTGTTCAGTCTTCTGTCTTCTCTAATTTGCTTTGGAAGGTGCCATTGAGGGGTCGGGCAGTCCACTAATGTTCCTTTCCTTGTATTTATGTTGGATTTAGCTGTCTTTTTGCTTCTTTTGCGTTTTTGAGCTCATTTAATCCTGAAAATATAAAAGGAAGACAAAAACACTCTTTTTCCAATATTAGTACTTAAAAAGGGTTAGTTTTATGCCTTGTTTGATGTAATTTATATGTTGCATTTTGCACACATCAACCAGCATCACTAACAACCTCCAAAATCTCATTCTTTACTTCAGCCAAACTTTCAATTTTCTTCTCATCTTCTACAACCTGCTATTCTTCAGTAACAACTTCTTTCACAACTTCTTCATTCACCTCAACTTTTTCTTCAATCTTTTGTTTCTCAGCAACCTTCAAATCTTCCTCTTTAACAACTTCGACTTTCTTCACAACCTCAACTTCAACAGCTTTAGCTTTAACCTCTTCAGCAGCTTTCTTCAGATTGTTTACCATTTCTTCAACATTCTTCGTCATTCTCTCTTCATCCCTCTTTCTCAAACACAATGTCATGACATATCTTATTTCCTTTTCATGCATTTTTGCATATGTGTCATCTTTTAATACATTTCTATAGTAGTCGGCAGATCGAGGAATTATGAGAAGAACATCTTCAAAAATTATGTCTTTCTTCGGAACAACAGGTTCACCTTCTTTGTTGAAATAGTACTCTCTCTTCTTATCCCATCTCTTATTGATGACAGCACTCTCATATTCTTCTTGTATTTCATTCATTATGTTCAAAACAATGTTTCTTTCTCGGTATGTTTTTTCACTCAGAATCTATTCTCTGGTTTTCTCTTTGATTTCAGTAACAACATTTTCTTCTTTGTTTTCCTCTTTAATTTTAGCAACAAAAACATAATGATTGTTCTTTGATGGTTTTCTGCCATGAGCTGTACTTTGAATATCAACACAATCTTCTTCTGGAAGAATCTGGCTCCAATCATATCCTTCATCATGATGGATTACAGCACAAGCTCTTGACTTTTCTCTGGGTTTATCTTCGATCATTTTCGGCTCTTCTTTGCTTCGGTGATAGATTGCCTTTCGGTAATAGTCATCATTGAAAGGTTTCTCCGTTTCAGCAACTTTAGAATTTCTACATTCTCTTTTAAAATGACCTTTTTGTTTACATCTGAAGCAAGTTACTTTGGATTTGTCGAATCCAAGCTCTGTTGATGGACCACCTAATGATTGCTTCCCGGTAATCTCCACGTATCTCTGAGCTCTGCGAATGCAATTTGCTAAACACCAGCGAATATCTATGAGCTCCATTTCTTCTGGATCAATCTGGTCGTAGTCTTCTTTGATCAATTCGGAATTTCCAATTTTACCTGCAACTAGACCTTCATACGATTCCAGAACCGATGCAAGAAAGCTCATTTGCTGTTTAGCTGCATTGATGCTCATAGCCGGAGAATTTTTCAACTTAAGGGCAATGTTGCACAGTATCTCCTCTGCTTCTTCAGAACTAGCTTTTGAAGCAGATGAATGATAACCCGGATTGTAGCTTGATGAGCTTGTCTGAGGTTCTTTTGTTCTTTCACCACTAAATGCTGTCTTTGGTGAACTATCAGCTTTCACCGAAGGTAAATTACCTTTGTAATACAAACCAACATTCTGTTGATGTGAAGAACTTTTGTTTCTGCAATTCAAGCTCATGAGTTTCAATCTTTTCAATTAACGCATCAAGAGAAATTGTTTCATACAAAACATCATTTTTCAAAATGAACACAAACGTTTGCCACTGATCAGCTCGTGGTAACGCTTCTATGATTTTGTCTATTATTTCTTCTCTTGTTTTTTCAATCTTAAATCTTTCCAGTTCGATTTTTAGATGACAAAAACGTTCAATCATTTGTCGAACTGATTCACCGTTAAGACTATCAAATAAATCAAATTCTTTCTTTAATAAAGCAATTTTGTTTTTCCAGATTTGTTTACCCCCTTTGCCTTAACCCGTAAAGCTTCCCAAATATATTTTGAAGATCCATCATGTTGTAACAAAGTAAACATGTCATTTCTAATAGATGATTGAATTAAGGCAATCATTCTTTGTTCAGCTGCAAATTCGGATTTGTCTTCTTTGGATAATTTATTGAGTGGAAGTTCTTCTCCTTTATCATCTCTTGGTCTTTCATATCCAAACTCCATACAAAACCAGCTCTCGTGTGCATAGGCTTTTGCCCAGTTGATGAAACGCTCTTTCCACCATGTATAATCTTCAATACTTTCAAGAGTTGGTGGCTTCGAGTGTGTTCCGTAGAAGTTATCATGCTTAATGTTCTCATTGATCGCTTTTGTAATGGTTTTTGGTGTGACAGTTGATATTTCAGAAGACTCGGATGTAAACGCGTTGTAAAACGTATTGTAGAATTCTTCAGCCATGATGAAAGCTTCTTGAATTTCCTGAAGACAAAACAATCAAACAAACACAATCAGTTTAAACAATATCAAACAATTTGAAACAGACTGACACTCGATTGACGTGAAATGATCTTGACGCGAAAAATATCCACTTTCAAACGAAATTGTAATCTTCAAACGGAATCAGGTTTCAAACGGAATTACTTTGGTCCGGAATACCCTTTTCAAACGAGATTACACTTTCAAACGGAATATGTTTTCAACCGAAATCACTTCTCAAACGGAATAAGGACTTTCAAACGGAATCACTTGTTTCAAGCGAAATCTTCAAACGGAATTACACTTTGAAGCGGAATTAACTGATTCCGTGTGAACCTTTCAAACAGAATTAACCTTTTCAAGCGGAATTATAAGTAACTCAAGCGAAATTAGTAATTTCGTGTGAAATCACCTCAAATTTTCAAACGGAATTAAACTGTTCGTTCAAACAGAATTACAATTTTGGTCCATTTTTGTCACTTTTAAGCCGTATTTAGGTCTGATTCTCTCAAGGCTTTGTTAAAACACTGTTCACATGTAATGTGTGAAATTCAGTCCATTTTGTCCGTAAAATCTTGTTCAATTGGGAAAAAGAAGGTATAGAAGTCAGAAAACTGATGAAATCAAGCTGAACACTTCTTCCTGAGCTATGATACCACTTGTAGGATCGTTGTGCGACCTGAATGAGTCGTTCTGAAGAGTTTTAGATCCGAATCAAAGGCGGAATCAGTGAAACGGATATGGAAACAACTTTATTCACTTTAATATGTCTCTGTTATTGATGTAATAGAGTTACAGAACCTCGAGACAATTTGGCAGCACTTCGGTACCAAATCAGACAAAACGTTACAAATGATCTCGTTTGAAGGCTATATATAGATGCCTAATTCCGCTTGAACAAGACATACAGAAACGAAATTAGATTCACACGGAATCTAATTCCGTGCGGAATTACCCTAGGCAACTTTCAAGCGGAATTATCCATTTCAAACGGAATTACCTCTAAATCCTAATTCTCGAACTACGAGCCCTGATCTATCAATCCTATTACATGACATGATACAAGACGAAGTCAACAGACATAATGCACTAACACCATCCATTGGCAAACCAATTATCTCTCACTTGCCACCATTCCACCACCACTACAACACCATCATCCATCTTCCATCATTTAGAGTGTGTGTAGTAGTCTCGGGATCCAAGATCGATAGTAAGAGTCTTTGTCAAACAAAGGCCATGCTTGGCTAAGCACTTACATCACTTGGTGAAGACAAATCTTTTATGTATTACTTTTTGATTTCCAATCTTTGGCAACTTTTTAATTGGGTATGTATTAATGACTTTAATATCTAGTTTTTTATATTGAAGGCAAATTTATCTAATCATTCTTCATATGTCGTTGATTCACATATTCGTGTCTTTACGATCTATATAAAGCGCACTAATTTCCTGGAAGGGAGTTAGAAGGGTGGTTGGTAAATTTTATGTCTCATTCAGTGTATGGATCCTGTGAGAACCTGGTTCAAGCTTACTAACACTTCACGAGTCGGGGCGGGCATTACACACCACGGGAGAAGTGCAAACCGCTTGAACTCCTTATATATAAACTACTATTAAAACTTTAAACCAATCCTGCGAGGACTGTATCCCTGTTGACTCAGACCAAAGGGTTGAGGGTGACCGCTTCCTAGAAGGGGGCCCACCACTTTTCGCATTAATAACTTACTTAATTATCTTTCAATAATCCGACCTTGCGGGACTGTATCCCTACTGAATCAGACCAATAGGTTGAGGGTAACGTCGCCTTCACAAGAGGGGCATACCACTATAACTAAGATAATCTCTTAAAATACCCAAAATGCGGAAATCATAAAAAAGATACATAAAAGAGGAGTCGGAACCAAGTGATTCCTTCTTGTCTATCTGTTTTTCCTATATTTTATTTTCTATTTTTATTTATCTTTTCATAGTATAAAAATCTTTTCTTCAAAGTTTGGTTCGATTAGACGTTGACGATAAGCTGGTATTAAAAGCTCTTGTGTCCTTGAACGACCTCAGTATCTTGCCATCACTATACTACGTCCACGATAGGTGCACTTGCCCTAGCATGTGTGTAGAGTGATAGTAGAATATTGTATTTTATAAATTTAAAACTTGAATCGACGAATAAAAAGAGCTAAAATATATACTTAAAATATATACACTCCGACGCACGTCAAGTTTTTGGCGCCGTTGCAGGTGACACAAGGATTTTGAGAAAGCTTAAAATTAACGACCTAATCACTTTTACCTTTTCTTTCTTATCTTTCTTCTTTTTCTTCTAATTTTCTACTTTCTACAGGAATAACACGAGGCCGTGTGGGATAAACACGGGCCGTGTTAAACCTGTAGTATCTGGGAAAAGCTGTTTTCTTGTTACTGGAACAGAGACACGGGGCCGTGTTACAGGAACATGGGGTCGTGTTGAACTTCCAGTATCTTGGAACTTGAAAAATGAAAACTTTTTCTGGACAGCACGGGTCGTGCCTGCCACAGCACGGGGCCGTGCTAACCTTCTGATCAGGTATTCTTTTTGTTTTTGTTTGCAGAAAATCACACAATTCTGTATAATTCGCAGGAGATATAGTTTGGTGCATGACATCCACCTCCAACAAAGACATAAAAGTACCGCTTGACGAACCCGAGCGCTTTTTGAGAAAAAGACTTAAAGCTAAAAACCAACAAAAAGTCTCGACCAAAACCCCCCTATGGCGGATCAACGCATTCTCATGTATTACCTATGGCCTATGGTCGGTAATCTTGGAGCCACTATTAACCCTCCTAATATCGATGCTAATAACTTTGACCTTTGACCACACCTCATCCAAATGCTCCAAAATTCCGCCGCCTTCCATGGCCTAGCCGATGAAGATCCCCATTTACATATTACCAACTTTTTGAAAATATGTGACACTTTCTGGATAAATGGAGCCTCTAGCGATGCTGTTAGGCTCTGTATGTTCCCTTTTTCCCTCAAAGACCTAGCGAAAGCTTGGTTAAACACCCTCCCAAGTGGCTCAATTCATGACTGAGATTAACACCTACTCTCAAGAAGACGAGGAATCCTTGTACGAGACATGGGAAAGGCTCAAGGAGCTATTAAGGAAATGCCCACATCATGGTCTTGAACGATGGCAACAAGTGTCCACTTTCTACAACGTACTCTTGTCGCACACAAGGCAAATCCTTGATTTCGGCTCCGGGGTACTCCTTGGGCCTAGCCGATGAAGATCCCCATTTACATATTACCAACGTTTTGGAAATATGTGACACTTTCCGGATCAACGGAGCCTCTAGTGATGTTGTTAGGTTTTGTATGTTCCCTTTTTCCCTTAAAGACCGAGCGAAAGCTTGGTTAAACACCCTCTCAAGTGGATCCGTACACACTTGGGATGAACTTGCCCAAAAATTTCCCTACAAATATTTCCCTCCCGCTAAAACCGCCAAACTCATGACTGAGATTAACACCTACTCTCAAGAAGACGGGGAATCCTTGTACGAGACATTGGAAAGGTTAAAGGAGCTATTAAGGAAATGCCCAGATCATGGTCTTGAACGATGACAACAAGTGTCCACTTTCTACAACGTACTCTTGTCGCATACAAGGCAAATCCTTGATTCCGGCTCCGGGGTACTCCTTGGGAATCGGCGACCCAAGAAAATTTATAATCATTTGAAGAACTTGCTCAAAACAGTTTTCAATGGCATACTCCTAGGGGCTCAAAATCCATAGCCCTGGGCGCCCATAAAGTGTATGAATCCACTTCCTTGCAAGCCCAAATCGAAGCCTTAACTAATAAAATAAAGAAACTTGAATTGAACAAAACGACTTTGGTTATGGCTTGCGTAGGATGCGACGGCCCCCTTGAAAACTGGAGTTGTATGAAAGATTTGTGTTAGGAAACTTTTTATGTAAGTATTGAAGAAAAAGATAATAAACCTATACCCATTTGATTTTAAAATCAAATAATAATAATAATAATAATAAAACATTATGGAAGGGTATATTTTTTTGCTCGAACAGGGTATATGAATTCTCAATGACGCCCCTGTTAGTTTCACACACATTACACCAAAGAACATATACGAGTCATGAAAAAAATTTCAAAAATAAATATGTTAAACTCCATATTACCCGATTAATTATATCGAATATTACTTAATTGATTATATGGAATACCATCACTAATTGACTACTTTTTTCACCGCAAAGCAGTTCGTATGCCTAATTTCCAAATATAAATAGCATGTGGAGTTTTAACTGGGTAATATGCAGGTTAGACTCCCACTTGGTGCAGAGTGAGGCATTGGTGGGCAATGATAGGAGACCCAAGGAAACCTAGGTTGAATCCTCGAGCCAAAACGGGTTTTACCGGTAATTTCACTGTCGTGCCTACGGACGGGTGGGTTACCGGGTTTTCCCCGAAATTGGTGATGGACTTGGGTTACTCTCGGAGTACTCCGTTTTTCCAGTGGGTGCCCCGAGAGTGATCGGGATTGAGTTTGTTGGCCGTTCAAAAAAAATATGGAGTGAAGAAAAAGATTAGCTTTTCTTTAATTGGGTAATTTCATAACAATGGATGGTACTGTTGAAAATATGAATGAATTTATTTTTAAGATCATCCCTAAAATTCAACACTGAAAACTTTGTTCTTTTCATGAAATTGAATCTGCGTTCAATATCTTAATCGACAATCAT
This sequence comes from Helianthus tuberosus, assembly GCA_030545235.1. Classification (NCBI taxonomy): domain Eukaryota; kingdom Viridiplantae; phylum Streptophyta; class Magnoliopsida; order Asterales; family Asteraceae; genus Helianthus; species Helianthus tuberosus. The sequence continues at coordinate 58,062 of JARYGA010002295.1, read as the reverse complement.
AAATAACTTTTTTTCTTAAAGGAATCAGAGGTGGTCGTGGAGGTGGTTGCAGGTTGTGGTGGGTTGCAAAGAGGAGGTGGTGGTACTGAAACGCCCTAGCACGTAATAACTTAAAAACGATGCAGCAGAAAATATGAGCCCAAAAATTTCGTTCTTTATTAGACACATTACTTACATGAAGACTCAAATACAAAATGTCATACATTCATTAGAAAGGATTCACAACATTCCATTATATTAATGCTTCAAGAAATATATAAATCAAACTATGTGACTGTTCTTTTCCGTACAATCCTCGCTCTCAACTCGATCTAAGTCCGCTTCTCTTCGCTAGTGGTAGAAGAAATCCGTGTAGTACCTGGGGACATCACATACAACTTAACCATTAGTCGTTAACAACATCATACGACATTATTCTCATATAATTTAGAGTTAATTACACAAATGGATCCTGTGGTTTATACCTAATTTCGTCTTTGGGTACTAACTTTTTTTTTAACAGGTTTAGGTTTTATGGTTTCAATTTTGTAACACATTTGGTTACTAACACCAAAATTTGTTAATTAATGACTAAAATACCCTTGCATTTTTTTAAAGTTTATCAATGTAACACATTTGGTTATTAACACCTAATTTTATTTAAGTTTAAATCAATTTTACAAAATCTACTTATTTTTTTATTTTCATCTTTTTATTATATCTCTTAATTACCTATATATTAAAATTACCTATATATTAAAAATCGAATTGAATGAATAGTAATAATAATAATAAAAATATTAAAAATCCAATTGAATAAATAGTAATAAAAATAGAATTGAATTACAAATCTATTTATTTTTTTTATTTTCATATTTTTATTAAATTTCTTATTTAACATAAAATCTACTTGTTACACTAGTATTTTTTTTAAATAGATTTTTTAAATAAAATCTACTAGCTATATAGTTTTATGTAAATTAAATTTCTTACTCATTTTAAATAATGTAAACCTTACTCGTTTTCAATTTTGGATAGATATGATTGATAATAATAAATATCTTTCATGTAAAAAAAATTACGCCTTTTTTAACTCGTTTTTTTATTCATTTACATTTTACTCTTTTAGAAAGATATTTAATTTACATAAAATCTGCTAGTTACACTAACAAAATCTACTAGCTATATAGTTTTATGTAAGTTAAATATCTTTTTTTTACAAAAAAAAAAGAGTTTAAAAAAGGCTTAAATTTTTTTAGTTTTATCTAAGATACCTAGCTATATAGCTTTATCTAAAATACCTAAGTATATAGTTTTACGTAAATTAAATATCTTTCAAAAATAGTAAAATGTAAATGAACAAAAAACGAGTTAAAAAAGGCTTAAACTTTTTTTACTTGAAAGATATTTATTATTATCAATCATATATATCCAAAATTAAAAATGAGTAAGGTTTACATTATTTAAAATGAGTAAGAAATTTAATTTACATAAAACTATATAGCTAGTAGATTTTATTTAAAAAATCTATTTAAAAAAATACTGGTGTAACAAGTAGATTTTATGTTAAATAAGAAATTTAATAAAAATATGAAAAAAAATAGATTTTATCTTAATTAAGAGATATAATAAAAAGATGAAAATAAAAAATAAATAGATTTTGTAAAATTGATTTAAACCTAAATAAAATTAGGTGTTAGTACCTAAATGTGTTACATTGATAAACTTAAAAAAATGCAAGGGTATTTTAGTCTTTAATTAACAAATTTTGGTGTTAGTACCCAAAGGTGTTACAAAATTGAAACCATAAAACCTAAACCTGTTAAAAAAAGTTAGTACCCAAAGGCGAAATTAGGTATAAACCACATGACCCATTTGTGTAATTAAGTCTATAATTTAATATCAAATAACATTCAAGAATATAAACTTTGATTCATTCAACTATCCTCTCGCATTTTCTCATTCCGAGTTCGACTTCGATACCTCATGAATCCGATGTTCCTTTACCTGCATTACATTTCAACTTCAGGGCACACATTAGCAATCGTCAATGCCCAAACATAATGAAACCATTCCTTCATACATTTATAACAACTCGCATTCATACATGTATACTAATTCCTACGTGCATTCATAGCGAATTACATTCATATATGAATACATTTCCTAATTCTTACATGCATACAAACATATACACCTACATATATACGCACACATTCGTACACACACACACATACATACGAGCTCTCGCTTACCACTATTATTCACATATACCTATGCTTCTTGTCATATTCACAACTTTCCATAATATAGGTTTTATACCTATTGTCTTGCATACCTGTTCATTCCTAGACTCGGTTACTTTTAGATTTCCTTCACTAACAAGAAGAAAAATCCATAATTTCACTATCCGGAGACTCATAACATCTCTCATGTACAAAAACCGGCTTTAAAATAAGTTATGAAACATTGAAAATCATCCAAACATCGAGTCTGGATACAAAAAACGAACAAGAAAACAAAAATCGCCAGCATCTGGCTTCCTCGTTGGGCGGGACGCCTACGGCTCCCGGCCCTCGCGGGGCGCGACACCTGTCGCGTTGCGCGACGGTGAATCTGAAATGTTGTCGTGTAGCGCGACAGCCCTGTTTCGACAGAATGCTTCCTTTTTACTGCTGCACTTTTGCTCAGCTATGATTTTAACCAAAACACTAACTTCTAAATTCTATAACTTTCGATCTACATATCCAAATCACATGATTCTTGTTTCTATGCGACCGTAATTTAATTACGGATCCGCTTATCACCTCGGGTCGCATCAAGAGCTGATTTATAAGCAAACGGCTTATAAATCCTTTATACCATTATTTGACCCGTTTAATCCTACTAGTTTACCTTCATTATAAATAACTCTTTTGTTATACTAAAAATAACACTTACCTTAATACTCTCATTCATTACATAATACTTGCATAATTTTCCACACTCATAAATATTAAATTCTACATACATACTAAGAAGTGAATCGGAATCACTTACCTCGTGCGTCCGAGTTCGTGCATAGCTTCCGTATTTACCTTTGACCTGTAACACCCCGAAAATATAAAACTTTATATTAGAATTATAAAGTATAAATAAACAAGAATTTACTAACTAAGAATTTTAACCTAGTTAACTACAAGTTTAGAAATAACTTGAAATAGGGTTAAAATAACCAAAACTTTTAGATAAACAAAAGTGGAGGGACCTAAGTTGTAGAACTTGAAACTAGAATTTATTAAAACAAAATAAATAAAAACCAAACACACAAATTAGTGTGTCTGGTCGATCAAGAACGCAAGGGAGCGACCAGGACTCCTCACCAAACCCTAACTCCACAAAATCGATCAATTGAAGGTTCAAATCTGATAAAAAACGAAAATCAAGCATAGATTACTGATCCTCATCACAAGAGGATTACAAGGTATGTAAAATTAGATGAAAACTCTCAACTTGAAATTCTCATGAAATTGGGAAAATCTAATATTTATGGTTGCATGTCTGTTTTATGATGGATTAGGAACAATATAGAGTCTAGGGACAAACCCTAGACAAAATACAAGTTGAGATCATGTGAAATTTTAGTAAAACCTAGGAACACCATTGTAGGTGATTAGTGGGTTTTGTATAATTTGATGAACACTAGGAATTTGGGTGTTGTTCTAGTGTAAATTGACAATTGTGAAGTAACTTCAGAATTATAGAAGCTAACAATTATGTAAAATGGTTGATTGATGTGAAATTAGGTCTAAGTGAGAAGCTAGAGACTTGATATTTAATCATGTAAAAATCTGCCCTTAAAGTGTTTGTGAAAATGCCTCAAAGAAGGCTTAAAACTGAAATTCAAAGTTTAAACGCATAATTATGATGTTTCGGTGTATTATGCGAATTATGATTTAAAGAGAGTTCTAAATATGTCATAAATGAACTCTATAGGAAAGGACGCAGGAGCGTCAGCGGACAAGCGGGTGGCGAATCACGTTTGAAAGGCCTACTTTGAAGGTATGTAACTTGATTCGTTACATTTGGGTAAATTTCATATTTAGCATATATGTAGTTGGATTGTGTATTAAAAGTTGAGTTGGAATAAAGCGATGATGTTCGCTATGTCGAATAATAGGCCAAGAATCTGGTTAGACCTCGTTGGTAGTCATCAAAATGGAGGATTCCTTAGATGAGCCAAACGGGTCGAATGACCAAATAAGGCATGGTAATACATTGTAGTATGGTTACTCGGTCTTGTTATTATTGACAAATGACATATTAGAATACGAGGATTTAACATATTGGGTTGTAGGAATGAAATCCGAGAAATTGGTCCAAGTAAATAAACAAATCAAACAAAAGCATAACATTCCAGAGTCTACCGTAAATTACGGTACAAACCGTAATTTACGGTAGACACCAAAATGTTACGGTGGTTCTTTACTGAGTTACGGTGGACCAGAAGTTTCAGATGACTACCGTAACTTACGGTATGTACCGTAAGTTACGGTAGAACCCTGGAAATATTGTAAATTTCGCATATATTCGTTAAATTGAATCTGTTTTAAACGTAGTTTCGACTATGTATTATTCTTATGTGCTCTAATATTAATGTTTAATGTAAACATTTCAGTTTCTAGGTATTCAAGGATTACGAATGACGGTCAAGCAAGCTTTTGAAGAACCGAACACGAACTTTTGAAGCTTCCGCATAAATTAACTCGGTTTAAACAATGTTATGATGTAAATCGTTTGCTAAATAACTTATGGATGTTTAAATTAGTCGGTGTTTGACTAATGTTTGGTTATCTTTAGAACTTTGTTTTGAAACTTATGTTTTATTTAGATATCCTTTAGTTTAAATCGAATGACTTTTTATTAAACTCAAGTAGTTAATAGACGGGTGTTACAAGTTGGTATTCAGAGCTTAAGGTTGTCAACAAAGTGTTCGGTTCAAGCTTGATCGATCGTCCGGTAAGAATTAACTTATTATGTTAACAAATTATGTCTTATGTAAGAATGAGAAAGGAATGGATGTGCATGGGAAGAGCGTGTTAACACGCTCAAACCCGGAAAGTGCATTAAATGTGAACGGTTAAAGCAAGTTAAGAACTTGGCTAAACCGAAACAAATGAAGCAATGTTATGAATGAAATGTTTAACGTTTAAATATAAACATTTCAGTTTCAAGATGTCTGATGGAAACGATGATAATCCGGTGCAAACAAGCACCGAACAAATGAAAGAGATAATTGCTGAAGAAGTAGGGAAGGCAATTGAAGGAAGTCTATCCGGGTTTATAAACAAAATTCAAAACACGGTGTTGTCGCTTGTCGAAGAGCGAGTTAAAAGGTTGGAGGATAGTGTCAACCTTATGAAAGATAAAACGGGAGAACGTAAAGGGTGCTCATATAAAGAATTTATGGCATGCAAACCGCCAATCTATAACGGGGAAGTTGACCCGATAATCTGCCAAAGATGGATAAGTAGCGTCGAAGGAGTGTTTGAACGAACCCACTGTGACGTAGGTGACTTTGTTGCTTACGGAACAGGTCAATTGAGAAATCAAGCCAAGGATTGGTGGGACAATAAAAAGAAGGAAATGGGAGCCGAAGCGGCAAGGGTCATGACTTGGGATGAGTTTAAGGTGACGTTCCTTAAACACCATAGTCCCAAAGCAGTTATCAACAGGATCAAAGAGGAATTTATCCAGTTAAGACAAAAGGGAGAATCAATTGATAAGATCACGGGCATCTTCATGGATAAGCTGAGATTTTGTGACGAGTTAGTCACCACTGGAGAGCAGAAGATATATTACTATTACAACATGCTGAGTGCTGAATACCGGGAGTTTATGACTCCCTCAAAATATGAAACTCTCACAGAAATCATCAACACCGCCCGGGAGCGGGAAATCGAGTTAAAGAAACAAGTTGAAAGGGGCGAGTGGAGGGCACAAGATGTGAATCCAAGCCCTACAAAGAAAGCTACAACTGCTGAATCGGGGAAGAAAGTGGAGGCTAAAGGCGGGTCGCCAAGTTGCAAAGTATGTGGAAAGGGGCACAAAGGTGAGTGCCGCTTCAAAGACAAGCCGTGTCCGGTATGTGGGAAGACGGGGCACACTGCATCGCTATGTCCCGGAAAAGTTTCTGTTTGTTACAAATGTTATCAACCCGGCCACAAAAAGTCTGAATGTCCCGAGTTGGTTGGAAAGAGAGACACAAAAGAGTCTCCAGCAGAAGCTCCCAAAGCGAAGGCTAGGTCCTTCCAACTTACCGCGGCTGAAGCAAAAACAGAACCCGATGTGGTCTCAGTTATATTCACAATTAACTCAATTCCAGCACGTGTACTGTTTGATACGGGTGCGAATAAATCCTTCATTTCGCATGGATTTATTCGGCATCCTTCTTTTGTATTGACAAAGTTATCTGTGCCCTTAGAAGTAGAAATAGGGGACAACAAAAGTTTTATAGTTTGTGACGTTTGTCGAAGTTGCAAATTAAGCATAGACGATGAGGAATACTTGATAGATCTAATTCCGATGTCAATGGGGGAATTTCAAGTAGTCGTTGGGATGGATTGGCTATCTCAGCACCACGCGAAGGTCGTGTGTTTTCGTAAGGAGATAAAGCTAATATCTCCGAGCGGGAAACACGTGACTATCTTTGGCGAAAAAGGAGGCAACCCCATAGTATGCTCAATGCTGAAAGCTCACAAGCTTATGAAGCAAGGATGCAAGGCATTCATGATATACGCAAATGAGCCCGAGAAAGAATCACTGAAGATTGAAGATGTACCGGTAGTACGAGACTATGAAGATGTGTTTCCGGAGGATTTACCGGGGATACCGCCTGAACGGGAAGTAGAGTTTGGGATCGAATTGATTCCGGGCGCAAAAACCGTAGCTAAAACACCATACCTACTCTCACCGTCGGAATTACAAGAGTTGATGTCCCAAATTCAAGACCTGCTTGACAAAGGATTCATAAGGCCGAGTGTGTCTCCTTGGGGCGCACCTGTACTGTTCGTGAAAAAGAAGGACGGAAGCATGCGCATGTGTATCGATTATCGGGAGTTAAATAAACTCACGATAAAGAATCGATACCCGCTTCCTAGAATAGATGATCTATTCGACCAACTGCAAGGTGCAAACTGGTTTTCGAAAATTAACCTTAGATTGGGGTATCACCAACTAAAGGTCAAGGAGGAAGATATGCCGAAGACGGCTTTCCGCACGCGATACGGGCATTACGAATTTCTCGTGATGTCATTTGGGCTGACAAATGCACCCGCGGCTTTCATGGACCTCATGAACCGGGTTTGCAAGCCAATGCTAGATAAATCGGTCATCGTGTTTATCGATGATATTTTGGTGTATTCGAAAAGTGAAGCTGAGCATGTGCACCACTTACAAGAGGTGTTAGAGACACTTAGACGAGAGAGGTTGTATGCGAAATTCTCTAAGTGTGCCTTTTGGCTACGAGAAGTGCAATTTCTCGGCCACATCATAAGTGCCGATGGAGTATTGGTAGATCCGTCAAAGATCGAGGCTGTGTCGAAATGGAATCCCCCGAGGAACCCTTCGGAAATTAGAAGCTTTTTGGGGCTTGCGGGATACTATAGGAGATTTATCCAAGATTTCTCCAAGATTGCGTCACCGCTAACAAAACTAACCCGGAAGGAAGAAAAGTTCATTTGGGGTGTAGATCAAGAAAGAGCGTTTCAAATGCTAAAAGAGAAGTTAACTTAAGCTCCGGTACTGACATTGCCGGACGGAGTCGAAGACATGGTGGTTTATTCGGATGCTTCACTATCGGGGCTCGGATGCGTTTTGATGCAACGGGGCAAAGTTATAGCTTATGCCTCGAGGCAATTGAAGATACACGAGAAGAAATATCCCACGCACGATCTCGAATTGGCTGCGGTGGTATTTGCATTAAAAATATGGAGGCACTACTTATATGGGGTAAAGTGCACTATATTCACCGATCACAAGAGCTTGAAATACTTCTTCGATCAGAAGGAGTTAAATATGCGACAAAGGCGATGGTTAGAAACGGTGAAAGATTTCGACTGTGAAATACACTATCACCCCGGAAGGGCAAACATGGTGGCTGATGCTCTAAGCAGAAAGACAGATTATGCACCGATACGAGTACAATCATTGCAACTCATTGTGACCTCGGGCTTACTTGAACGAATCCGAGAGGCACAAGATGAAGCAGTAAAGATGGAAAACTGGAAAAAGGAAAGGATTGTTGGCCAAGTTAAAGATCTCGAAGAAGACACTCACGGTTTGAAACACGTTTCAATAGAATTTGGGTTCCTAACACATGTGAAGTTAAAAAGCTCCTACTAGATGAAGCTCACAAGTCCCGTTATTCCATCCATCCGGGAGCGACCAAGATGTATAATGATTTAAAACAAAACTATTGGTGGCCCGGGATGAAAAGAGATATTGTAAAATATGTGGAGAAGTGTTTGACCTGCTTGCAAGTCAAAGCGGAGCACCAGAAACCATACGGTAAGTTGCAACCATTGGACATCCCATTTTGGAAATGGGAACAAATCACCATGGATTTGTTGACCAAATTGCCCAAAACTAACCGCGGGTTTGATGCTATATGGGTAGTCGTGGATAGATTGACGAAAAGTGCTCACTTCATTCCGATTCGTGAGACTTATACATCCGAGAAGATGTCGGAGGTGTACACCAATGAAATCATAGCACGTCATGGGGTACCGATATCCATTGTGTCAGACAGAGATACTCGGTTTACTTCGAATTTTTGGCGTGAATTTCAAGAACAAATGGGAACTAAACTGTTCATTAGCACTACTTACCATCCACAAACGGATGGGCAGAGTGAAAGAACAATGCAAACGTTGGGAGATATGTTGCGGGCTTGCATTATCGACTTCGGGGGTAGTTGGGATGTCTATCTACCTTTGGTCGAATTTTCATATAACAATAGCTATCACGCGAGCATTAAGATGGCCCCATATGAAATGTTATATGGTAGAAAGTGTCGACCCCGGTATGTTGGGGAGAAGTGGGTCCACGAGGGCTAGCACCTACTGATATAATCCGAACTACGAATGAGAAAATCGACATGGTCCGAACTCACCTAAAAGCGGCTCAGGATCGACAAAAGTCGTATGCGGATAAACGAAACAGGCCGATTGAATTTCAAGTGGGCGATAAAGTAATGCTGAAAGTATCGCCATGGAAAGGAATAATACAGTTCAGAAAAAGAGGAAAGTTGAGCCCAAGATTTATTGGGCCATTCAGAATCACTGAGCGGGTTGGCAAAGTAGCATATCGTCTCGAACTACCCGAGGAGTTGAGTGGGATACATAGCACATTCCATGTGTCACATCTTCAAAAATGTTTAGCAGACGAAACTGCTCGTATCCACTACGATGATATCGAGGTGGATAACAGCCTCAATTATGCAGTAAAACCAATTGCGATTTTAGATTGTAAAGAGAAGAGTTTGAGGAACAAAGTGATTAAGCAAGTCAAGGTCAAATGGGAGCATAGGAAAGGTTCGGACACTACGTGGGAGTCCGAAGAAGAGATGCGACGTCTCCACCCTACATTATTTGGTACGTACTTTGGTTTCGGGGACGAAACCCTTATTAAGGGGGTGGACTTGTAACACCCCGAAAATATAAAACTTTATATTAGAATTATAAAGTATAAATAAACAAGAATTTACTAACTAGGAATTTTAACCTAGTTAACTACAAGTTTAGAAATAACTTGAAATAGAGTTAAAATAACCAAAACTTTTAGATAAACAAAAGTGGAGGGACCTAAGTTGTAGAACTTGAAACTAGAATTTATTAAAACAAAATAAATAAAAACCAAACACACAAATTAGTGTGTCTGGTCGATCAAGAACGCAAGGGAGCGACCAGGACTCCTCACCAAACCCTAACTCCACAAAATCGATCAATTGAAGGTCCAAATCTGATCAAAAACGAAAATCAAGCATAGATTACTGATCCTCATCACAAGAGGATTACAAGGTATGTAAAATTAGATGAAAACTCTCAACTTGAAATTCTCATGAAATTGGGAAAATCTAATATTTATGGTTGCATGTCTGTTTTATGATGGATTAGGAACAATATAGAGTCTAGGGACAAACCCTAGACAAAATACAAGTTGAGATCATGTGAAATTTTAGTGAAACCTATGAACACCATTGTAGGTGATTAGTGGGTTTTGTATAATTTGATGAACACTAGGAATTTGGGTGTTGTTCTAGTGTAAATTGACAATTGTGAAGTAACTTCAGAATTATAGAAGCTAACAATTATGTAAAATGGTTGATTGATGTGAAATTAGGTCTAAGTGATAAGCTAGAGACTTGATATTTAATCATGTAAAAATCTGCCCTTAAAGTGTTTGTGAAAATGCCTCAAAGAAGGCTTAAAACTGAAATTCAAAGTTTAAACGCATAATTATGATGTTTCGGTGTATTGTGCGAATTATGATTTAAAGAGAGTTCTAAATATGTCATAAATGAACTCTATAGGAAAGGACGCAGAAGCGTCAAGCAGACAAGCGGGTGGCGAATCACGTTTGAAAGGCCTACTTTGAAGGTATGTAACTTGATTCGTTACATTTGGATAAATTTCATATTTAGCATATATGTAGTTGGATTGTGTATTAAAAGTTGAGTTGGAATAAAGCGATGATGTTCGCTATGTCGAATAATAGGCCAAGAATCTGGTTAGACCTCGTTGGTAGTCATCAAAATGGAGGATTCCTTAGATGAGCTAAACGGGTCGAATGACCAAATAAGGCATGGTAATACATTGTAGTATGGTTACTTGGTCTTGTTATTATTGACAAATGACATATTAGAATACGAGGATTTAACATATTGGGTTAGGAATGAAATCCGAGAAATTGGTCCAAGTAAATAAACAAATCAAACAAAAGCATAACATTCCAGAGTCTACCGTAAATTACAGTACATACCGTAATTTACGGTCGACACCAAAATGTTACGGTGGTTCTTTACTGAGTTACGGTGGACCAGAAGTTTCAGATGACTACCGTAACTTACGGTATGTACCGTAAGTTACGGTAGAACCCTGGAAATATTGTAAATTTCGCATACTTTCGTTAAATTGAATCCGTTTTAAACGTAGTTTCGACTATGTATTATTCTTATGTGCTCTAATATTAATGTTTAATGTAAACATTTCAGTTTCTAGGTATTCAAGGATTACGGATGACGGTCAAGCAAGCTTTTGAAGAACCGAACACGAACTTTTGAAGCTTCCGCATAAATTAACTCGGTTTAAACAATGTTATGATGTAAATCGTTTGCTAAATAACTTATGGATGTTTAAATTAGTCGGTGTTTGACTAATGTTTGGTTATCTTTAGAACTTTGTTTTGAAACTTATGTTTTATTTAGATATCCTTTAGTTTAAATCGAATGACTTTTTATTAAACTCAAGTAGTTAATAGACGGGTGTTACATGACCCATTGCCCTTCCATGCTCCTGTCCATGTTGAAATGGCTCCTACGCTTTCAGGTTATCATCAACACATTCTTATTAGCATACATCATTGTACTTGGTAACGAGCATACATTTGCATAATTTCACATTCAACTTGCATTAAACATTCCTAACAAGCATACGACATGTACCCGATTTCACATCCTTTCAAACCCGCATAATCCATCATGTCATTCCATTTATCACGTATTTATATACCATGTACCATATGATTATCTATAATCTTATAATCACAACAACAAGTCTAGCCATGTTCCTTATGCGTAGTTGACTTTCAGAGTCAACGATTTATCATTTTAACTTTCGGCTTAATCTCATATACTCATGACATCATAATAGGCTGGTTTGGGACGTCCGTTTACTGTACTTACGAGCTTGCAAAAATTACAATCTTTTTATGTGACGTGCCCCTCGGAGGGGTTATCCTTGTGTTAAAGTTTTAGAGTCTAACTCTCTACCAAAAATTTATAAAAATTCATTTACTAAGCTGCAATCAGATTCGTCACTTTTGACTGCAGCTTACAGAAAAATTCATTTAAAATTCCTCGTTTATCCGATTGACGAAATTCCAGTTGGAGATTTTTGGAATCACTTGAAGTTTTCTACAGTAAAAATTTGAGATCATAACTCAATTCCTACATTGAGTTATGACATTCGTAATAGGCTGCAAATTCTACCAGAAAACGCAGCCTGAACGTTCGTTACGGAAAAATCCATAAAACGTTCATTTTTCGTCGAAAAATGCAATTCCAGTTGGGTTTGAAAGGTTTTTTCCTGAGAGTTCATCACAAACTCAATAAACATCAGTTTTTGACAAGATTTGACCCAGTTACAGTCGATTACATTTGGCTGTAACTTTCTGGACAGATTTAGTTTTCATCAAATCTTTTCTAAATATCTCTCATTCTAACTTCACCTAGACATTTCATCATACACTTGGCAGGTTCCGCATTTGTAAAACATTATGTACAAGCTTTTAAAGCATGATTCATACTAATTCTTCACATAACTTATTGACAATCAATCAAATTCATAACAATCTTTCATCCTACACCACATTTGTCTAAGATTTCAAGTATCTCAAAAACATCATAATTCAACTTTTAAGATAGTTGTATCAACTTCAATCATCCTATTCATAACACGTTCTCATAAGGTGGGTTTATACTAAAATCTTTCAATTAACCTAAAATCAAACATGATTCCTGTTCTATAGAGTAGTCCTAACATCCTATTTACCCAAATCATATTAAAAACTCATGATTGGGTTGAAACCCATTTCCTACAATTCATCAAATCACGAAATTGGACTTACCACTTCAGTGAACAAGGTTAGATGTTCGAGAATAGAGGTTCATGCATTCGGTTTTCCTTGAAATCCCTACTGAATTTGATGGATTTGATGAAACTAGGGTTTCACCTTGCCTTTGCCCCCTTGTTCACACACTGTGTGTGTATGGGTTTTAATTTTCTTTTTATTTTAATTAATTTCAAGTTTCTAGTTTGGCAACCTTAGTCCCTTAGGTTTAAGACATCATCATAATTGCCACCAATTTCATTTCCTTTACTTATCTTGTAGGCATTTAACTAAGTTTAATAACCTAGTTATTGTATTTCATTTATTTAACATGGTAGCACACCTACGAATTTAATAATTCGAGTTTTGGGGTGTTACAGGTACAATTTTTGAGAGGGAGGGGGAATGCAGAAGATGTGTAGTGGGCAGTGGCGGATCTAGAAAATCCGCATAGGGGTAACGTTTTAATAAAAACGGGTAACGAAATTGAAAAAAAGTCATTTTTTTTGCAAAATTTACACTAACATCGGAGCGTCACCGGAGCGTCAAGGGGCAACAGAGATTACCCCTTCTATCACTCTAGGTCTACCCCTGGAAGTGGGTCCATCTTCTTTATATTTTTTATTTCTTTTAATTGTTCAAGGGTAATATAGTCATTTCATACATACTTAACTGAGAAATCTAATAGAGGTTGGTGTTAAGGATCACTCGAATTTAAAAATTACAACAACTGGACCAAGTGTGTAATTAGTAAATTATTAGCGACAACTTTGCAATTTCGTAAACCAAAAGGACCAACCAAAACCAAGAGGAACAACAAGACATTTAACTCTTACTTTTATACGGGGTCTCGAACTTAAACTCGAGTTTAGTTGAATATCAATCATCTCGAATAAAAGTTTTAGCAAGCCAATCTGAGATAACAGACACCGGATACGATTGGTTACTAGGGGAAGCAAGGCATATATGAATCCCCAAACACTTTGGCTTTGGCTGCGCTTCAACAATCCGCTTCAGATTCTCTAATCTCCACGCCGGTCAACGGCTGCGGCGCCTTCTTTTTTTCATTCTGAAACTTCTTTTTATTTCTCTGATTACTATCGTAATTGAAGGTCTTGACTTCAATTCACCAGGTAATCCATTCTTTACAGACTAATTTTAATTCGTATAATTTCAAAGTTTATTATTGTTGTAGTTGCAGAATTTATTATAAGTTTATTACGTAATTGAATTGAATCCTTGTGAATTTATAAACAAAGTAGTCTACTTGTAATCTGTTGAATCCACAACAAATTTAAACTTTTAAAGATAATATGTTATATTTTTTCTCAGATCTGTAACATTGTTTCAGTTTTAAGTTTCATAATGGGTATAAGATAAGACTCATGGTTGTAAGAATCGGTACCAACTAGCGATTAATCGGGATTACTCGAATTGGGATGTAATTTTCAGTTTTTTATATATACGCATGTTTACGTAAGTAGACAGGTTTTAACCCCTCCTTGACCCATATAGGATTAATCGCCGATTAGGGCCAATGTCCTGCCGACTAGGACTGACTAGCAATTAATTAACCGATTAAGTGACTTGTCGCTGATTAATCCCGATTTTTCCAACATATATTTCTTGGGAAAATTATCTTCATTTTTTATAATTGGTTTCTCATTTAATTAAGCTGTTGTTGTTATATGATACATCAGTTTATAATAATTAAAACCTGCTGTTTCTACCGATGTATTTGCAGGAATAAACAAGTATGGAGCATGACTGTCCTCCTGCTAAACGGAGACATATATCGCACAAAAATAATATGGACTGTTCTGAATCCAACGATGACAAGATTACAGAAGAAGTTCCGAATACAAAAGTGGTGGTCAAACAGGGTTGTGCGGTTAATGAGGGGAAAGAAAGTGTAGAGCATGACTCTCCTCCTGCTAAAAGGAGACATATATCGCAAGAAAATAATACGGACTGTTCTGAATCGAACAAAGACTTAAAAACAGAAGAAGGTTCAAATACAGAAGAGGCGGTCAAAGAGGGTTGTGCAGTTAATGAGGAGAAAGAAAGTTTAATGGAGGGTACCCGAATTGACGATATTGACATCGAGCAAGAAAACAACGGTTCTGAATCGAAGAAAGACTTGAATACGGAAGAAGGTTTAAATACAGAAGTGGCGGTCAACCATGGTTGTGTGGTTAATGATGGGAAAGAAAGTTTAACGGAGAGTACCAGAATTGACGATATTGACATTGAGCAAGAAAACAACAAGAGCAAGAATGAGATTGTGATGGAAGAATCACAAGTAGATGCACCGGAAGCAGGTGGTAATGAGATTAGGAGTGAAGATAATACTTGTGGGGAAAACGGTCATCCTCAGTCTAGAAAAAAGCTTCTTGTTCTTGATGTAAATGGGTTGCTTGTCGATATTGTAGCAAACCCGGATGAAGCTTATAAACCAGATACAATAATAGGGTCAAAATCAGGTTAGGCTTTGGTTGTAAAAGTATTTATTTAAAATTCTTTTACGCTTTGCGTTTCATATCATTGCTAACTTGACTGTTTTTGTCTGCTGTAGTGTTTAAGAGGCCATTTTGTGATGAATTTTTGAAATTTTGCTTTGAGAGATTCAATGTAGGCGTTTGGACATCAAGAACAAGGTGCTCCAAGTTTTCAACTTATTACTACTTTATTCACTTTTGGGTTCCTCTCAGAACCGAACGACAATTTTTCACTCATGTGTAGTGGTGGCATAGTTGACCCGTTTAGTTATGAATTTATATATATATATATATATATATATATATTATGGCTCAAATAGGGTTATATTTTATCTCTATTCTTAATGGGTCAAATTGTAGATTTTAAAAGGTTGATAAAAGCAAGCGGGGCAAATGGGTCAAAAGTTGCTCAAAGTGTATTTTTAATACATAAACCTCCTAAATTATTTTTTCATGGAATTATATTATTGCTAAATTAATATACGTTATCATATTTGTTGTCCTAATTATTTAATTTTTGGTCAAAAAGTGGGATGTCCTGTTTCGACCTGTACCGAAAAAATTACCCAATACGACCCATCCATTTGCCACCTCAACTAGTATCGAAGTTAACTCATTATATTAATCTCTTACTCTTGCCCCCCCTTAACCTCATGCAAATTTTTTTGGTGTTTTCATATATATCAATGTTCTCCAGAAGGAATATAGAGCAAGTGCTTAAGTTTCTTGCAGTCGACACTAAGCAGTTGCTTTTCTGTTGGGTAAGGCCATCTGCTAACTCTTGTTATATGTATCATATGTTAACTCTTTTATTACTTATAATGTCAACCATCTGGTCTTTAATATAATGAAAACTGGTTTTGTGCAGGATCAATATCACTGTACGAAAACAGGTTTCAATACTATCGAGAACAGCGGCAAGCCATTGGTGTTAAAAGAGCTTAAAAAGTTATGGGACAAACAAGATCGTTATCTTCCATGGTATAAAGGAGAGTATAATGAATCAAATACGATATTTTTGGATGATTCTCCGTATAAGGCGCTACGCAACCCTGTAAGCTGTCTTTTTCAGTTCTTTGCTTTTTGTATATTTTTTATGACCAATTAAAGGTGTTAAATTCAATTACACGTCTCGTTTCAATTTTCAGCCACACACTGCAATATTTCCGTATTCCTATAGTTATCGCGATACTCAAGATAACGGTTTAGGACCCAATGGCGACCTACGTAATTATCTGGAAAGGCTGGCAGCATCTGATAACGTTCAAAAGTTTATAGAGCAAAACCCGTTTGGTCAACAACCGATAACATATGACGATGAATCATGGTCTTTTTACCGTAAGATCATTGGTTCCACCGGACCAACAGCTGGTCCTTCTCGTTCTAGAAAGAAACTTATTGTTCTCGATACTGGTGGGTTGCTTGTTGATCTTACAACGGCCCCACGTGAAGGATTTAAAGCAGACACAATGCATGGGTCAACATCAGGTTTAGATTCGTATTGTAATGATATGAGTTGTGTTTTATCTCAAACGGGTCTAATGGGCCAAATTTTTGTTTGCATTTGCAGTGTTTAAAAGACCTTATTGTGATGAATTTTTGCAATTTTGCTTCAAGACATTTAACGTAGGTTTTTGGACATCAACATCAAGGTACTCTAGAATATTTGGATTTTTAATAATTGACTTTATTTTTCTGCAGTTTTAGATCGCTCTCAATTTACTATACCAACAGTATGCTTTTGATTTCTTCTTTTGTATTATTTTATCTTTTAATATTATTTTTTGTGCTATAAGTATTTATGAACTCAATACAGATATAACACGGAATGCACTCTTGACTTTCTTATGGGGGATGCTCAACACAAGTTGCTTTTTTGTTGGGTAAGCGCATTTATATTGTACTTATGTTATTATAGGGGTAGGATCAGATACAAACAATCTTAACCTAGAAAATGTAGGGAACCGGGTCAAATGAACTCCGATTGACCTCATTCCAGCGGCATTGGAACCGGCTCGGCTAACCCTATTCAAATATATATATGGTCTAGCTCTTGGTTTTAAAATGCACGCATAATGCATGATGCGCCCGATGCCCTGATGAGAGCGCAACGCAATGGCTGATGTGTTGCGATTACATGATGCGAGAATATTGCGCCTATTTCGCATTATGCGCTCGTCGCATTATGCGCTCCGATGCACGCATCATTGTTTATTATGTATGTTTTTTCTCCAAATTTTATGAAATGGGTTGAGTTTTTTCAATAATTAATATCTTAGGGCCTGTTTGGTTGGCTCTGAATGAAACCATTCAGAGGTGCACCTCTGATTCGGTCAGAGGTGTAGTTGTTTGGCACGCAAAATGTTAGCCTCTTAATGGCATGAATCAGTCTGTATCATACAGATCTAATATCATGCTGAATGGAAACAAAAGACTTGGTTACCCTTTCCCCTCTCTTCTCCTTCTCTTCTCAAATGGGTTTTTTAATATATATTTAATAATAAAATGGGTTTTTTAATTAAAGTTGTGAGGATGAAGATGTAATATATATTTAATAATAAAATGGGTTTTTTAATTAAAAGGGTAAAAATGTCATTTTACACAGTGATTTCAGATGTGCAACCAAACAGCACTTTACTGGTTCAGCACTTACTGGTTCAGAACCTCTTACCCATTCAGACCTCTTATTCATTCAGCACTTATTGATTCAGATGTTGCCAAACAGCCCCTTAGTATGCTTGATTTGGACCATTGTGGACTTGTGGTTACTAAACACTTTTTGTGGTTCTAGAAACATTTTAGTATGCTTGATTTGAACCATAAAGCACAGCTCTTATCTTCTTATTACGTTAGTTGTTCTAGTTTAAGTATGTTTTTATAAGTTGTTATGCATAAATATATTTTTTTATATAAAGAGCGCATCGCATACGTGGTGTGCTCGCATCACGCATCAGATTTTGGACCAAACGCATTGGAGTGCATCACGCAATTTCAAACCAAGGTCTAGCTTTTAGGGTTTAGAGTTTAACTCTTAGGGTTTACCTTTAGATTTTAGCTTTAGGGTTTGATTTAGCTATAGTTTACATTTTTCCGTTTAGATTTTAGGACGTCCCGCTTGCGGTATGTATATAAAATGTATATATGTGTGGGTGCTCGGGGGGCAAAAGTGAAAGTGCACTAATTTTAACGTTATTTTACTAATTTCGTGAAAATAATGTTAAAAGAGGGGCTGGTTAATCATGCATCATGTGGTGGCGTTGATAGCCGAAAGACAAGGGAATACATGCACTAATCGGCCTTTGTCTTAATTGCTGAGTGTTATGTGCCTTGTGTCCAAGGCTTGATGCAAAACTACTATGGAGCCGGGGGTCTCATTGGAAGCAGCCTCTCTATTCCTACGGGGTAGAGGTAAGACTGTCTACATCTTACCCTCTTCAGACCCTACCTTAGCTTTGCTATTGGTGGGATTTACTGAGTATGATGATGATGATAGTTTAGATTTTAGGGTTTAGCATAGGGTTTGGCCTTAGGGTTTAGCTTTAGGGTTAGGTTCGACGACCTGATTCCAGCGCCACTGGAATGAGCTCAATCGGAGTTCATTTGACCTGGTTTCCTACGTTACTTAGGTTAAGGACATTTTGTACCGGAACCAACCCTGTTAATATATATCTTCCTATATTAATAAACGAAAATCATTTTTGGACACGTGTCACTTTCTGGTGCTTTCTCACTTTTTTTTTCATTTATCTCTCATATTAAATAATAATAATTTTAATCAAAATATTAGATAAGAATAAATATTTAGATAAGGATGATAATAATTTTAATGTTTGTTTTTATTATGATCATATTAAATAATAATGATGATAATAATAATAATAATAATTTAAAAAAATAGATAAGAATATAAACATTTATTTTTATTATAATCAAGTAAATAATAATAATAATAATAATAATAATAATAATAATAATAAGAGTAAATTACAAGTTTTGTCCTTTATGTTTGTCCCAAATTTCAGGCGCTGTCCTTTACCTTTAAAATTGACGAGTTTTGTCCTCAATGTTTCAAAATCCTGCACGTTATGTCTTTTAAGGCAAACCCAGTTATTTTTTTTTTTTTGTTAAATCTGGTCACCCAGGGGTATTTTAGTCTTTTTACACTGTTTACTTAATATTATTAAAAAATAAAACAAAATAATTTTAGTTTTATTACTATTACTATTATTATTATTATTGTTATAAGTGTATATATATACCATATATCTATCTATATATAACATACCACAACCCTTCACCGCCATCTCCACCACCCTCCACCGTCACCGTCACCAACACCCTCCATCGCCACCGTCACTACGGCCAGCATCACCACCACCCTCTCTCACCTGCCGCCACCTCCCACCACCCACCACCTCCATCAACACACCACCACCACAACCACCGCCACCACAACTACTTTCTCTCTACCACACTACTACCACCACCGTCTCCACCATCACCACCCCCACTGGAACCCTAACCCCAACCTGCAATAAACACCATTAAACCCACCACCCCTACTGAAACCCTAACCCCAAGAACCTACTAACCACCCAAATCAGCAACCACCACCATAAACTCACCACCCCATCCACAACCGCTCAACTTGATGAAAGAATAGATAGGGTCAACACTTGATAGATCAAAGAAATTAGAGCGATTTACCATTGAATTGAGGACCTTCGGTATGTGATGTCGTCGGAGAAGACTGAGGACCTTCGGTATGTGATGTCGCCGGAGAAAACGGAGGACCTTCGGTATGTGATGTCACCGGAGAAGACGGAGGAGCAGAGCAACTGTGATGTCGCCGGAGAAGACGGAGGAACAGAGTGACGGTGATGTCACCGTCACCGCCGTGCCTTCACCACCGCACCTAACCCACCACCACCGCCGTACCTAACCCGCCGCACCTTCACCCACCCTGTACCTAACCCACCACCACCGCCGTGCCTTCACCACCGCACCTAACCCACCTCAAACACCTGCATCTGTTGTTTGAGAGAGAGAAGAGATAGAAATAGGGTTTCAGATTAGAGATTAGAGAGAGAGAGTTTGTTTATATAATGTTTTGTTTTTAAGTTGTACAAAATGGCCCTTTAATAAAAGTTATTTACAAACTAGCCCCTGGAAAGGTCAAATGACAAGAATGCCCTCATGTGCCTTGCACATGATCAGATTTAACAAAAAAAATTAACTGGGTTTGCCCTAAAGGACATAACGTGCACGATTTTGAAACGTTAAGGACAAAACTCATCAATTTTAAAGGTAAAGGACAGCGCCTGAAATTTGGGACAAACATAAAGGACAAAACTTGTAATTTACTCTAATAATAATAATAATAATAATAATAATAACAGTTAATTGCCAAAATCGTCCCTGAGGTTTGGGCAGGTTTGTCATTTTCGTCCAAAATGACACTTTTGTACCAAATTGCCCCCAACGTTTATAACTTTTTGCCATTTTCATCCAAACCACTAACTTAGTCTATTTTTTCTGTTAAGTTGAGGATATTTGGATGAAACTGACAAATATAAAACCACAGGGACGATTTTGGCAATTTACTCAAACTTTTTTAAATTTTTTTTATTTAATTAATTTTGTTACATATATAATAAAAAATAATATACATGTCATATTTATATGAAAAAGATAATACCTTTGTCACATAATTTTTATAAATTTTCATCCTACCAATAACTAAGTTAATTTTTCTATTAAGGCGAAGGTTGTTTATAAACTAAGACAAAAATTAATTTCTAATTATATATATATATATATATATATATCAATTTAATAAAAATAAAATCTACTTAAACCTCTAAATTTTATAAAACTAAAATGCTGGTAACCTTATTGAAAAATGTCAGATAAAAAAATCTTATCATATGTACCAAGTTTATAATTCATCTTCTACTATTTTAAATTCGCCCCTAAGGAAAAACAGAAGCCAGTGCCCCCATATCAAACAACGTATCGTTACCAAACCTTAAAATTACCCACCAAATTGTAATTATAATGCTATGAACCAAAAGTTTCTTTACTCAAGCCACTCAGAATAAGTATTAGTTAGTTACCCTCATAATCTTAATTAAATAAATATTTTATTTCTACCAACATATTTTCTAGGTGCTCAACACATTTAAAAAATATGTAACGTTTTACCATTTTTTCTATCTCTACAACTGATAAATACTAAAAGTTGTAATCGATTGTTATGTGTTGCACACCAATGACGTTTTCTCTTTATAAAACAGATTTGTATAAAGAAGCTGTAAATTAATTTTTGTCTTAATTTATAAAATTTAAAACATCATTCACCTTAACTGAAAAAATAAACTGAGTTAGTGATTTGGATGAAAATTTATAAAAATTATGTGACAAAGCTATTATTTTTTTCTAAAAACTCCATGTATATTATTTTTTTTATTATATATGTAACAAAAATAATTAAATAAAAGAAATTAAAAAGGGTTTGAGTAAATTGCCAAAATCGTCCCTGTGGTTTTATATTTTCCAGTTTCATCCAAACATCCTCAACTTAACAGAAAAAATAAACTAAGTTAGTGGTTTGGATGAAAATGGCAAAAAGTTACAAATGTTGGGGGCAATTTGGTACAAAAGTGTCATTTTGGACGAAAATGGCAAACGTGTCCAAACCTCAGGGACGATTTTGGCAATTAACTCTAATAATAATAATTTGAAACAAAAAAAATTATACTTCATTCAAAGAGAATTAATTTCTTGATTTTACGGTATAATTCAAAAAAAATAATGAAACATATAAAAACGTGGGGATTGATCTCCACCTTTTTGTACCGTAAACTCTTTTGAATATAAATTTAAGACGAGTGTATTATGAATGAAATAAACAAATACGCATAAAGGTGATTATTTGAGTTAACATATGACATTATATTTTATTCAACTTTTAAAGATACATCTTTTTTATTATTTATCATATAAAATTAAATTTATGCAACCCGTATATTTTTAAATCATCAATATGGACTATAGAAAATAAATCTATTTTTCATATGAATTTATATTCATATATGAATATAAATTCAAATATGAATATAAATTCAAACAAAATTCTCGCTCCCTAATCAATATAATTATGAATATAATTGTAGTTATTCACCAAACAAAAACCTTCATTCTTTTAGATCAAAATGAATTCTTAAGTTTTTATTTCAGGCAAATTTAAAATTGTTATATTATTTATTAATGATTAATGATATGATGTAATTGATATGATTTTATATAATACAAGTATGTAACTGAGTCAAATTGTTAGTTTGAGTATGAAATCGAAAAGAATAGAGATATGCATTGACATATTGGTATATATTGGCGTATTAGTAATTTAGGGCATGTCTGGCTAAGCTTTTTGAAACAACTTATTAACTTATTGGCTTTTTGAAAAGTCATAAGCTCCAAAATGATGTTTGGCAATGAGGGTGTGTGAGGGGAAAAAGCCAATAAGTCAATAAGTCACTCCATACTGACTTTTCCAAAAAGCCAATAAGTCAATAAGTTGTTTCAAAAAGCTTAGCCAAACATGCCCTTAATAAGTGTG
This sequence comes from Helianthus tuberosus, assembly GCA_030545235.1. NCBI lineage: Eukaryota > Viridiplantae > Streptophyta > Magnoliopsida > Asterales > Asteraceae > Helianthus > Helianthus tuberosus. The sequence continues at coordinate 35,097 of JARYGA010002295.1, read as the reverse complement.
TTAATATTATGTTTAAATCCATTTTTCCATTAATATTTATCAAGATTTGTTTTTTTATATGTTGCAGGATCGAAGTCACAGTACTGACACCGGTTTTGGTACCGTTGAGAATAATAGTAAACCCTTAATCGTTAAAGAACTTAGAAGGTTATGGGAAAAGAATCCAGATCTTCCTTGGGATAAAGGAGAGTACGATGAATCAAATACACTTTTAATTGAAAATACCTCACACAGGGCTTTGCTAAATCCGGTTAACATTCTTTCTTTGTTTTATTAATATTTTTTTAGTTTTTTTACATATTCTTTTCCTTTTTTATTAGTAAAAGTTAAACTTATGACCTTCGTTAACATTCTTTTTCGTTTCATTTTCAGCCACATACGGGAATCTTTCCTTATCCTTACCGCTACTGGAATACAGAAGATAATTCCTTAGGTAACTCATTTGCTAATTTATGATAGGTTTTTTTTTTTTTTTTAAATCTTTTATTGCAAATTTGATTATACTCTTGATGTTTTATTACAGGGCCTGAAGGTGACCTTCGCGTTTATTTGGAAAGGTTAGCAGAATCTGAGAATGTGCAAAAATTTGTATCGGAAAATCCTTTTGGTCAGCGTCCCATTAGGGAAAAAAATTTATCATGGAAATATTATCAAAAGATTATTCACGCGTTCTCATCTAGATTAAAAGGTCGCTCTAATGGTTCAGTTGATGAGCGATATAAAAAAACATCTGAAGATAAACCCGACACCGCTACTGCTTTAGCTGCTCCAACCTTAGCGGAACCAAAAGCCGACTCTCGTGTTTCAGCTGCTCCAACCGTATTGGAACCAGGAATCGACACAACTATACCTGATGCTCAAACCTCATTGGAACCACAACCTGACACTACTATACGTGATGCTCAAACCGCATTGGAACCAGAAACCGACACTACTGTACCTGATGCTCAATCCGCATTGAAACCAGAAACCGACACTCAAACCACATTGGAACTAGAAACCGACACTCAAACCGCATTGGAACCTCAAACCGCATTGGAACCAGAAACCGACACAACTATACCTGATGCGCAAACCACATTGGACCCAGAACCCGTCCCTACTATACCTGATGCTCAAACCGCAATGGAACCAGAACCCGTCCCTACTATACCTGATGCTCAAACCGCATTGGAACCACAAACCGACACAACTATGCCTGATGCTCAACCCGCATTGGAACCACAAACCGACACAACCATGCCTGATGCTCAAACCGCATTGGAACCTGAAACTGGCACTGATGCTCAAACCTCATTGAAACCAGAAACTGACAGTACGACTGTTTTGGCGGCTCAAGCCTCGTTGGAACCACAAACCGACACTAGTACTGTTTCGGCTGCTCCAAATTGATTGGAACCAGAAACCAACACTGCTAACTGTATTGACTGCTCCAAACTGTTAACGGAAGATCATTAGGGAACTGAGTTATATGTAGGGCTTTGCATTCATCTTCTTGATAGATTACGTAGACATAGATAGCATTTATCTTTCTATTCCTTCTAGTTTTGCCGGATTTTGTGAGCCGGTGATATATATGACACAATGATGGAAGTTGTAGGTGATCGTGCATGGTGGCGGTTGTTTGGGTCTGATTTTTGAGTCGTCTTTAATGGGTTTTACGATTGTGGGGTTGTGTAGTCGTGTTCTACTTCTGACCAAAGCATGTCAGGATAGATCAAGATATCTACAATTTTCGGGCAGATAAACAGTTGCGTTTGCTAATGCCGGGTTGCAATTTGGTGTGACATTTGGATACAAGTTTTTATAACATTGTTTTGGATTTTTGTAATAGTTTTGGTAAGACATTTTTTTTATAACACTGTATTGGATTCTTGTAATAGTTTTGGATTTTTGTAACATAGTTGCTATAAGTTGATGTTAAAATTTAATGCACTCTCTTCGGAATATCAAATAATTGTCTTGGTTGGTTAATATGAATGAAGGTGATATATGCTAGTTGAACTCTAAATGTCTAAAACATTGTATAAAGTCGCACACAATAAAATCAACATTAGAAATAAGTTGATGATTAGGGATTCTCTAAAGTATAGGGGTGTAAACAACCCGATCTACTTGTGAACTATATGAGTTTTACTTGATAAGAGCTCCGATCAAGCTGATTTTAAATGGGCTCGAGAGATCAAGTTTCATACAAATTGAACAAGCGAGTGAGGCTAAACGAGTTTATTATTTGTAAACAAGATTGGATTATCCGAATAAATTTAAACGAAGGAGGAACCTTGATACAAGTGAAAAACCCTAGAGAATTAACTTTGGGCCATCGGCTTATATACAAAATAATAAATGACTAATTCCTCGGGAAGAGTTATTTTTTCTGTTTAACAGTCTGCCCACCCTGAAAACGACTCAGTCGGAGGTAGGGTCCAACGGCTAGAATAGCACCGCCGTCGCGCAGTGTCCGATGCGCCCCTGGAACATAAGACAATAGTCGATCTCTAAATGTTATATGTTCCGCCCTCCCGTGAAATGAAATACTTTGACCATTGGCTATATGTATTGCGAATTGGCTAACTCATCAAATTGTCTAAAACAACTCAAGTTCTTTGAGAAGTGGACAAACCCATATCATTTGTGACGTAACATTTTCTATGCGCTCGATCAAGATACAACTAGTTGTTTCTTACTTTTTCAGGACAAGGTTTTCTCCAACAAACACACGATATCTAGTCGTAGATCGTTGGGAAATGAGACATCATGTTCAGTCTACATCAAAGAATCTTGATATATGTTTTCTTTGTAAAGATATCTATTTTTAAAGAAACTATTTTAATATAACTCGTATTTTAGAAAAATGTATTCTCTATTTTCACTTTATTTATTGGCATTTGGTTCAATCCATGTGTTTATATAAAATGTTTTCTGACAAACATAAGTCTTATTGCACATGAGCCACATTTATAACGAAGCTAGGTTTATTAAATTCTAAACGTCCTTCATTCATAAGTAGACTCAACCCCATCTACCACTTGATGGTAACATCTCCTATCCTTGTTCCTTAAAATATAACCTAGAATGGAAAATCTAAACAACTATAGATCTAGAAAAAAAATCCTTGTTCCTTAAAATATAACCTAGAATGGAAAATCTAAACAAGTATAGATCTAGAAAAAGCAAATTGGTGCACCGGATATTAAAGGTGTTAAAACCTTTCAAGCCGAACAAACCATTGAAACAGTGGCGGGTTTAGAAGAAAAATTCAGGGGTATCCTAGTATATGCTCAGGTGGTACACGGTACATAAAGCGAAGAAGAAAAGAAAACTTTTGCACTTATTTTGCACTTCGCTGACAATGTTGAGGGGTAGTCTGGGCTATCCCTAATTACATGCTAGCTCCGTCCCTGATTGAAAATGAGCTAAATTAATTAGCTAGTTTGATACTTAGCTTGTTTGGTCGGGTAAGTAGTAACATGGTTCGAATTTAGGGTTTGAAATCTGGGTTTCACAGTTCTAACAATCAACATATTGTAGCTTAAACAAACTATAAGTTGTGATACATTGTTTCAAACATATTATTGTAGCTTCTAACAATCAAACTAGTGAATCAACTAGATTCAATTCTCTAGACATTCTTCTAAAAATCTAAATTTGTTACAATTAATTAGTTAAATATTAAATCTATATGAAACCAAAATTCAAAGTGAAAACTCAAGTAAAATCCTATGAGGCATCGTTTTCTTTATTAAATATCAAAATTCGTGCATGCATGTATATATTGTATCATTTTAAATATGAAATATCAAACGAACCAAAAATGTTATGACAGTTAGAGTAGTACCGGTCCATATGTTTGGCACAATTCCCTTAAAACAGTTTTTGTCTCCCAACAAAATCGTTCCCATGAAGCAACAATCAGAACAATGATTGTACTGCCGAAGTGGCAAAGACTTGACTCATGACTCCGATAAAGCATTGATTTTTATGTGATTAATCGTTTATGGAATGGATAGAGAATTAGTGCTCTCATATTTTTAAACAAAATATTATTTGGTATTTCACATCTCTCTTCTATTGCGGTGAACCTGGACATCTTACAATTCATAAGCCTCTAATTATGATTTGGGAGTCAACTAGTTAATATTTTGGAGCAAATACGGTTGTGTAAACCTAATGGTTTTTTTTAGTGACAACGGAAACGCTTATTAACAAACCAAAACGCAACAAGAAGTTACAAAGAACAGAAACATAAATAGAGAAAAGCAAAACAAAAACAATAAAACTACATTCACAAGTTCAAGAAGTAAACACGACTAAAGAAGATTTTCAAACATATTGGTTCACTCCTTGTAAATCACATACTCTATGTCGGACAAGTTTTACTCATTTTTCTTTTTTAAAAGTTCCATATCATACTCACTACCGTAAGTATTAATAACTCATTTACCTTGATCTCATTTTGAACACATTTTAACCTTTTGTGAATCAGCAAGAAGAACAAAAATCCATAAATTATATACGACCACAATTTTATATAAATACAACTATTTGTGCCAAAGTTAAAAATAAAGATATATTTATATGCACGTATATGTATGTAACATGGAAATATGAACGTGATAAAGACTTGTCGAAACAGGAATCATGTGATAATCTAATAGGAAATAAAGAGAACTATCAAAGAGGATAGTTGCAGTTGGAAATAAAAAATATATTTCTTTGCTTTCATCATAATATATTTGACGGGTTTTTTTTCTGATTACAAATAGTAAATGTATAATAATACAAAAAAAAAAAAAAAATCGAACCAATAAATATTTTTTCTACATACATTTTTTTTTTCTTATTTACTTGTTTAACTTGACGTTTGTTAAATATAACCAAGAATAAACAAATATATTGTACTCATAAATTGAAATCATCATCATATTTAAATAAAATAAGACATCACCATGTTAACTTTCTTGTGTTCTAAAACCCTAACCCGTATGACCCGTTGTTGTAATTTATTCCACCCTAAATGACCCGTAAACATGACTTTTATATTTTCAAAAGACCCGCTTTGACCCCCTTGTTTAATTTCCTTTACCCAAAACAACCCATTGTCTAAAGTTTTTAACCCAAACTGACCCATATTATAGTTTTAGGGTTAGGATTGCCCCCTCTAATGTTAAATGTCCATCTGCTATCTTACTTACTCCCTTCTGACTTCTTTTTAAAGTGTCTTTTGTTCCTAATTTTTGTTTGTTGCATTTAACTGGACATCAATTTTGGTAACATGGGATTTCATGTTGTTGCCAGATGTGTTTAGTTGGTTATTTTATTTGTTGGGGACCTTAGCCCACACAACCATATGCATGTGACTCCTATTGTTGCATGTGATCCTTTAAATAAATAGACATCACTTTAGTTATGTCAGTAAAATTTATGTCAAACTATAGATATAATAATTATATAGCGAAATCATTTCTTCAAGCGAATAGTATAAGACGCATTACACATCGTAATTACGAAAGATGTCTATCAACAACGAATGATAACTCGATATGTTCGCACCATAACAACAACATATATCGGCCGCTAGGAGTGTAATTTTGATTATTTTATTTAATATATATATATATATATATATATATATATATATATATATATATATATATCACGCATCTATATGTAGGGTAAGGTTAAAATGAGAACTCATATATTTCGTGAGAACCGCGAGAACTTATTAAAATAATTACTCTTGTCATCATTATTATTAATATACAATAATGTTTTTCGTGAGAACCGCGAGAATTTATTAAAAAAATTACTCTTGTTATTATTATTAATATACAATAATAAAAAAATTACATTTTGGGAAAACTTATTACATTTTTTATGTATGTGAAAATATAAACCAGCTGAAAACGTACGTCAAAATAAGCATGAAAACGTATTATATTTTACACCACTCATTTCGGGAATATTTTAGGTCAAAATGTGAATTTATACCGTTTACGTCAAACGCCGAAACATGAATTTATACTTTTTGCGTTGAAACGTATTTATGAACACAAAAGAAATATATAAAAATATTTATGGCGGGACACCTTTTATACTCTGCGTTTAAGGGCACGTTTGCATTCGTTAAGCATGTTGGTACGATGACATTAACGTGTTTATACACACCAAGGAAATATATAAAAATACGGTAAGATTAAACAAAATGTATTAAGTTGTGACGAATCAGCTACCCTTTTTCGAATTTATAACAACATGTAAATATGATATGCACTAAAAACAAAAGTAAAAAAAATATAAGTAAAGCTCAAAAACCTAAGGATAAAAGTGAAAAATTAGAAGTAGACTTGTCATTGTATCAAAATTTAGAAAAAAAAATAGTTAAGAAAATAAAGGGATCCAAAATGAAAGTCCCAGAGATTGTTCTTTTACGCCATAGAAGAATTTTCTAAAAGATTAAAGCATATAAATTTTTTTTAGTTTTTTCCTTTGTTGGTGGAAAAACTATTTACCAAAATGGTATTTCTTTAAAATTATTTACCAAAATGGTGTTTTCCATTCATTTTGTATATACATTTTTTAACCAACATATTTACTTCTCTTTTATTTTTATTATTGAATCAATACATTGTTAATTTTCTTATTGTTTAGTATACTTTTGTTTTTTACGTTTTCATTCAATCAATCCACTATTTTTTGTTCAATTAACTCATTACAGCTTGTTTTACAAACTTATTATTGTAATTTTTTTTAATCTGACCATGTCAAATACGATCTATAACGATCATCATATATAAACTTGAACAATAACAATAAAAAAAAAACGTCAATATATTCCATTATGTAGCTTTGTTGAGCGAAAACAACCTTTTTATCTCATTTTAGATTGACTTGGAAAAATATTTAAAAAGAACTTACCTAAAAAATCATAAAAAAGTTCTTTTCAAAGACCTTCACTATGGAAAAAAATTATACAGAAAATTTCATAAAAAAAGTTCAAGAATTCAATAAGCACTTTGACAATAGATATTTTTGTGATTTGTTTTAAATAAGTTTTCTTTATAAATATTTCTTTTAATTCAATCTAAAATGAGACAGAAAGAGTTATCGCTCAACAAAGCTAGTAATAGAACATATTTACATTTCTTATTTTGATGTTCAAGTTTACCTGGGATGATACATGGTTTGATTAAAAAAATAAAAACAAAGTATAATATGTTGGTTAAAAAAATATAAATGCAAAATAAATGAAAAACACCATTTTAGTAAATAGTTTTACAAGAACTCTATTTTGGTAAATAGTTTTCTCACCAACACTAGTTTGGGAAAAAACCTCAAAATTTATTTCCATTTAAAACTATCAAAACTAGATTTAATACAAAAAAATAAAAAATAAAGGTTCTTTTTTATATCCTTTAACCTATTTTTATCTTTATTAGTTATTACAATTTTACCACCACCATTTAAAAAAAGTTTGATTAACGAACCCCAATTTTACCACCACCATTTAAGCTATTTTTGCGGTTGTCTTGGATGAGTTGTCTAAATCGATTCAAGAGACACTTCCGTGGTGCATGTTTTTTGCAGATGATATAGTGCTAGTTGCTGAAACGAGACAAACCCGTAAATGCGAGGCTAGAGGAATGGAGAGCAGTCTTAGAGGGCAATGGTTTAAGGATTAGTCGCTCTAAGACTGAATACCTTTATTGTAATTTCAGTGGTGCAGGTGACAAGGAGGACTCTCAGGTTACCAGTGAGGGTCAAGTGATCCCACAAACGACTAAGTTCAAGTACTTAGGATCGTTTGTGCAAAGGGACGGGGAGATAGATAGTGACGTATCCCACCGCATCCAGGCTGGTTGGTGTAGATGGAGAGCAGCCACTGGGATTTTGTGTGATAGGAGGTTCCCAACAAAATTAAAGGGGAAATTTTATAGGGTAGCAGTTAAACCAGCTATGTTATACGGGACAGATCGTTGGGCCATCAAGAAAACACAAGCACGCAAGATGGAGGTAGCGGAGATGAGGATGTTGAGGTGGATGTGTTGCCACACGAGGTTAGACCGAATAAGAAGTGAGGTTTTTAGGGAATGGTTAGGAGTGGCTAGTATATCAGACAAATTAAAAGAGGGGAGATTGAGATGGTTTGAGCATGTGAAGAGGAGGCAGTTGACAGAACCATTTAGAGCAATGGAAACCATGACAATGGAAGGAAGAATGAGTAGAGACAGGCCCAAGTTGACTTGGGAGGAACGACTTAGGAAAGATTTGGTAGAGTTGCACCTCTCCGAGGACATGCTTCAGGATAGGAGTTCGTGGAGACGTAGGATTAAGGTTAAGGACTTGTAGGGGAGGGTATGGACGTGTCCTAGCTTTGTCTTGGGGGGGGGGGGGATAGATTTCTTTTTTCACTTTAGGTAGACCTTACATATGATGATTTTCTTGTATCTATGCCTACATATTGTTTGCTGATGATATATCTGACTACTGCTATGCTATATACTTATCTCTCTTTCTTCTATCTGGCTGTTGGTTTTTTGGAGTCGGGGGTCTCTCAGGAAGCAGTCTCTCTATTCTTAGGATAGAGGCAAGGTTTGCCTACATCCCACCTCCCCCAGACCCTACCTATAGTTCAGCTATTTGTGGGATTTACTGGGTATGGTTGTTGTTGTTGTAATCTTTTCCCACGATTCGCACCAACAAAAACTAATTCAATTAATAAAAGTATTCTTATAATGAGAGAGATATAAAAAGGTGGATTAGCATCAAATACAAAGTCTAAAATAAATAAGAAGGGTGAGAAAAAATTTAGTACATTCATCTTAAATTTATTGACTCTTTCTCTCTTCATATGCAGGGTACATGTCAATTCCCCCCAATCAATTGAAAACGTTCATAACTTTTTCATATGACATTAAAAAAAATCACCATAATAATGAGTGTTTTTTTATATTTAATATGAGTATGATATTGCTATATAAAAATAAAATAAAAACTTTCATTTATACTGATTTTTTTTTTGCATTGTGTTAAAGGTTCTGGTCATTGTGTCTTTCAACTAGGTTTTGGTTATTATGTTTTTACTAGGGTTTATATACATTGTGTTATTATCAAAACTTATAACACAATGTTAATTTGGGTTTTGTCAATTGCTTTTTATCAGAATCTTTAACACAGTGTATGATACAATGAAGATGGTGTTATCACACCACAACCGATGGCGGAAACATCAGAGTGAGACGAAAACGAGATTACAAGAGACTTCATAACACTATTTGTGGCAATATTTGATGTGTGTAAAATGCAACATATAAATTACATCAAATGAGGCACAAAACTAACCCTTTTTTAGTACTAATATTGGAAAAAGAGTGTTTTTGTCTTCCTTTTGTATTTTCAGGATTAAATGAGCTCAAAAACGCAAAAGAAGCAAAAAGACAGCTAAATCCAACATAAATACAAGAAAAGGAACATTAGTGGACTGCCCGAACCCTCAACGGCACCTTCCAAAGCAAAATAGAGAAAACAGAAGGCTGAACACGCCCCGTGCTCAGCCAGCACGGGGCCGTGCCCAAGAAGCAGCAGAAAAGACAAACCTATAGAAGCTTCTATTGCCCATCACGGGGCCGTGCTCAGCGGACACGGGGGGCGTGTCGAAAGTACAGCAGGCGCATTTATTGTAATTGCGAATTACAATTAATGAGGAGAGAGAGTGTCAGACGGACACGGGGCCGTGCCCAGCGGACACGGGGCCGTGTCCAGCTCTCTGTTCAGCCTATAAATAGGAGTGCTTGGATTCATTTCATCTCATCCCTTGGCACACCACCTCTCTCACACTTCATCCACCACCCACCACCATCACAACACCATCATCCACCACCATCATCCATTGTCCATCGTAGAGTGTGTGAGTCGTCTCGGGATCCAAGATTGATCGTAAGAGTTCTTGACAATCAAGGCCATGTTTGCCTAAGTCTCTTACATCACTTGGTGAAGACAAAGTGTCTAGTATAATACTTTTTATTTCTAATCTTTTGCACTTTTTATTTGGTTTTGTATTAATGACTTTAATAACTAGTTACTTATGTTGAAGGTGATCTTTCCTTATCGTTTGTCCGTGGTGTCTTGGCATTATTTTACTGTCTATATAAAATAAAGGATTTTCACCATTCATATCTCCACGGTCTATATGGAGGTATGTTGGCTACCTGGTAGGGGGTTAAGGGAACGGTTTGGTAAAGGTCTTGCCATTGTTCAGCGTTTAGAGGTCCTGCAATGGACCTGGGTCAAATTTAGTAGGACCTCCTTCAATACTTCACGGTATTGGATGGCGGGGGTCCAAACTCTTTGATCCCCTCATAAGTTAACTACTATTAATACTATAACCCGGCTATTTAGGACTGTATCCCTGCTGACTCAGACTACTTAGCCGAGGGTAACGTCACCGCCAAAAGCGGGGCCTACCACAATACTGCATTAATAACTTAATTCATTATCTTCCAATAATCCACCCTTTTAGGATTGTATCCCTGCTGACTCAAACTACTGGGGTGAGGGTAACGTCGCCTTCAAAAGAGGGGCCTACTACAATAACTAAGATAATCTCTTAATTATGTGCAAAAGTGCGGAAATAATCAAAGGTTATACTAGATACGAGTCGGAACCAAGTGATTCATCTTGTCTATCTGTTTTTATTTTTATTTTTATTTTCAGCATTTTAGTTAGTTTTATCTTTCTTAGTTTAAAACATTTTTCTAAACTTTTGTTTTGGTTAGACGTTGAGGATAAACCGGTACTAAAAGCTCTTGTGTCCTTGGACGACCTCGGTATCTTACCAACGCTATGCTACATTCAACGATGGGTGCACTTGCCCATATGTGTGTTTAGTGTTAGTAAAATATCGTGTTTTATAAATTTAAAACTTGGCTAAAATAAGTGTTAAAAAGGGCTTAAAATATACACCTAATATAAGTAACACTTCGCACGCATCAAGTTTTTGGCGCCGTTGCCGGGGACACAAGGATTTTGAGAAAGTTTAAAATCGACGGCCTAATCAGTTTTTCAAAACCTTTTTAAAACGCGCGCACATTTTTCTGCATTTTAGTTTAGTTTGCATTTACAGTAGCCTGAACACACGGCCGTGCTCATTGAACACGCCCCCGTGCTGCATATTTTTAGTTAGATACCCAGATACAGAGTCTGAACACGGGGCCGTGCTCGCTGAACACGCCCCGTGCTCAACGTGACCAGTAACTTTAATTAAAACGCCCAGATACAGATCCTGTACACGGGGCCGTGTTCACCAGACACGGGGCCGTGTCCAGCCTTCTGTTTCAGTCTTTGTTTTCATTTTCTGGTCCCGAGACTCAGTTGTGGTCTGCTGAGTGATTCTTATGGATCAATACTCAGGAGGTTACAACTACACCTATGATGAGGATGATTATAGGGGTAATTATTGCACTAATTGTCGTAATGCACGCTCGATCCAAAATAATCACTCGTATCAACCATCCAATTCATACACTTACTATGAGGAGCCCAGGTACGAGCCATCAACTTCATACACATCCTATGAAGATCAAAGGTATGAACCTCCTCCCTCATACTCATATTTTGATGAATCTAGGTATGAGCCTTCTTACTCATACTTTGAGGAACCAAGATATGAGCCACCACCTTCATATGCTTATTATGACGAACCTTGGCGTGAACAACCCACCTCATATGAGTATTATGAAGAACAAAATTACGAACCTTATCCATCATATGCTTACAATGAAGAACAATGGTGTGAACCATCTACTTCATATGGGTATTATGAGGAACAAAGGATCGAACAACCGGATTCAAGCTTAGAAAATAATGATTCTTTTTCTATAACCGAAGTGACTGATAGGATATTAGAACACATTAGAGTTATCGATCGATGTATAAAAGAAGCTCGCGCAAGGGAAGAGGAGTCCCGCGCAAGAGAAGAATTAAAAAGGGAAGAGATAACAAAAAAACGAAAAAATGGAAGAACAAATAAGTAAAAAACCGACACATGAGTTAAACAACGAAAAAGGTGAGTCCAATAACGTTAAAATCCAAGAAGAGTCTAATTTTGAAGAAATTAATCTCTTGACACCTTCTTTCAAAAATCATTGTTTAGTGCCCACTCATGCTAAGTTTTTAAAAGAGTTAAACACTAACACTAAAATTGACGAAACAGTAAGTGTTAAGTTAACTAATGATCAAACTTCGCTAATAAAAGAAGACCCATTTGAAATTAACATCACACCGGTTCCATGTTTCTTTCAAAATTCGTTTATTAGTAATGTCACAATCGATAAAGATCTTTGTGTTAACATAATGCCTAACTATATTTTCGAAAAATTAAGTATTAGTGATTTTTCTCCACTTCAAATACCCATTTTTCTATCCAATCGGAAAGTAATAAAATCAATCGGTATAGTTGAAGATGTCTTGGTTCAAACAAATCAAATAGTAATCCCAACCGACTTTGTCATCCTCGATGACGCTCCTCTAGTGTTGGGACGACCATTTGTAAAAACTCACGAAGCTTTGAAAAACCGGAAGTTCAATAATTTACCTCTTCAATTAGGGGCATTTAAAAGAAGTGTCGATCTCGAACGATCAATGAAATATCCATTCGGCAATAATGACCCCTTAATTGAAGATGAAGATGAACCACCCGATACAAGTGAAGAGATTGACCACTTTGTTGAAGAAGAGGTCGCCATAGAACAAACTTTTAAAGTTCTTGATCGAAACGAGCAACCAAATAAGGAGTCTCCTAAAGACCCACCACTTGAGCTCAAAGAACTTCCAAAAGGTTTGGAATATGCTTTTCTAGACAAAGATGGTAAGTTACCTGTAATTATTTCGTCTAAATTAGATAACTTAGAAAAAGAAAAACTAATTAATCTTTTGAAAAAACACAAAAATGCAATAGCTTGGAAACTTGTTGACATAAAAGGAATTAGTCCTTCTATGTGCACACACAAAATTTTGATGAATGATGACTACAAATCGGTCATACAACCACAACGTCGAGTAAATCCAAATGTTCAAGAAGTGGTTAAAAACGAAGTCATCAAATTACTTGACGCCGGACTTATCTATCCTATTTCCGATAGTCCTTGGGTAAGTCCCGTCCAAGTAGTTCCAAAGAAAGGAGGTATGACGGTAATTACAAACGAAAAGAATGAATTAATACCAACAAGAACCGTCACAGGATGGAGAGTATGTATAGATTATAGACGATTAAATGAAGCAACAAGAAAGGATCATTTTCCTTTACCCTTCATTGATCAAATGTTAGAAAGATTATCCGGTCATAAATTTTACTGTTTCTTGGATGGTTTTTCAGGTTACTTTCAAATCCCGATAGCACCCGAAGACCAAGAAAAGACAACTTTCACATGTCCCTATGGAACTTTTGCTTATCGACGCATGCCATTCGGTCTATGTAATGCCCCCGCAACATTCCAACGTTGCATGGTAGCCATTTTCCATGACATGATAGAAAAGACAATGGAAGTCTTCATGGACGACTTTTCTATCTTTGGGGATTCATACGACCAATGCCTCGATAACCTTGAACGAATGCTATCCCGATGTGAGGAAACTAACCTCGCCCTTAATTGGGAAAAATGCCATTTCATGGTAACGGAGGGAATAGTACTCGGTCACAAGATCTCAAGCGAAGGAATGGAGGTGGATCGAGCCAAAATAGATACCATTTCTAGATTACCTCCTCCATCCTCCGTAAGAGCTATTAGAAGTTTCCTAGGGCATGCCGGATTTTATAGGCGGTTTATCAAAGACTTTTCAAAAATCTCAAGGCCTCTAACAAAATTACTTGAAAAAGATGCTCCTTTCATCTTTGACAGGGATTGCAATCAAGCATTTCTAACCCTAAAGGAAATGCTAGTCAATGCACCTATCATGATAGCACCTGATTGGAAGTTTCCTTTCGAAATCATGTGTGATGCTAGTGACTTTGCAGTTGGAGCTGTCTTGGGACAGAGAAAAGAAAAGCATTTCCACCCAATATATTATGCTAGTAAAACACTTAACGATGCACAAGAAAATTACACAACAACTGAAAAAGAGTTATTAGCTGTGGTATTTGCTTTTGATAAATTTCGTTCTTATCTTGTTCTTTCTAAAACTATAGTCTATACAGACCATGCAGCCATTCGATATCTCTTTAAGAAGCAAGACGCAAAACCACGTTTGATTAGGTGGATTCTACTCCTCCAAGAATTTGACATTGAAATCAAAGACAAAAGAGGAGCAGAAAATACCGCAGCATATCATCTTTCGCGCTTAGAAGACCCAGCTTTGGAGGCAACCAGGGACGAGCAAATCAACGAAAAATTTCCAACTAAATCCCTGGAAATGGTGGAATTTAAGGAAGAACCATGGTACGCCGACTTTGCTAACTACCTAGCTAGCGGAATAGTCGCAAAAGGATGGCCACATCATCAAAGAAAAAAATTCTTTGCCAATGTGAAACACTATTTTTGGGAAGATCCATATCTTTTCAAAATGTGTGCCGACCAACTCGTCAGACGATGCGTACATGGTAGTGAAGCACGAAGAATTCTCCGCCATTGTCACGAAGGTCCATACGGAGGACATCATGGTGCTGCCAGTACCGCACGAAAGGTATTTGATTCAGGATTTTATTGGCCAACCATTTACAAGGATGCCCAAAATCTTGTAAAGACATGTGATGCTTGCCAAAGAACAGGTAATATTTCTTCCAAAAACGAAATGCCACAAAATGGCATTCTTGTTTGTGAAATTTTTGATGTGTGGGGACTCGACTTTATGGGACCTTTCCCACCATCAAAAGGAAACAAATACATACTTGTGGCAGTAGATTACCTGTCTAAATGGGCCGAGGCCGAGGCACTTCCAACAAATGATGGAAGAGTAGTGGTAAGATTTCTGAAAAAATTATTCTCTCGTTTTGGCACACCTAAAGCTTTAATAAGTGATAGAGGTACCCATTTTTGTAACCATCAACTTGAAATTTTTTTAACAAGATATGGGGTCTATCACCGGGTTTCGACAGCTTATCACCCTCAAACAAACGGACAAGCCGAAGTGACCAATAGAGGGTTAAAACGAATACTCGAAAAAACCGTAGGGTTAAATAGAAAGGAATGGGCTGATAAATTAGATGATGCTTTATGGGCTTTTCGAACCGCTTATAAAACAACGATAGGTACAACCCCATATAAGCTAGTCTATGGAAAAAGTTGTCACTTGCCAGTAGAAATTGCACACAAAGCCTACTGGGCAATCAAAAATGTAAACTTAGATCTAGAATTTGCTGGTAAAAATCGATTTTGTCAAATAAATGAATTAGACGAGCTTAGGAATTATGCATACTCAAACTCTGAGATTTATAAGGAAAGAATGAAGAATTGGCATGACAAACATATTAAACCTAATGAATTTCGGGTAGGAGATTTAGTTCTTTTGTTTAATTCACGACTTCGATTGTTTCCTGGTAAATTAAAGTCTAGGTGGTCAGGACCTTTTTCCGTCACCCATATTTTTCCACACGGTGCAGTAGAAATTAAACCTTGAAATGGGCCACCATTTAAAGTCAATGGCCAACGGCTGAAACTCTATCAAGGATTTATTGAGGATAAGGAAGAAGAAATCTCGCTTCAAACCGTGGAAGATTAAAAACATCATGCCTGGTAAGTTACGAACGATTGAGACGACAAAATTAAGCGGTAAGTTTTCTAAACTATAGCTTATGGGAAAAAGGGGCACTCACACGCGCACAAAAAAAAAAAAAAAAAAACTGCTCGGCACGAGGCCGTGTCCGCTGGACACGGGGCCGTGTTCGCACTGCAGACGGGATAAAACCCCTTTTTCAAAACAGTTTCTTCATTCCACACGCCCCGTTTCCCCACGAAAGCTCTGGTTCCAGGCGATTTTTCGCGAAATTCCAACGTCTCTTACCGATCTAACAACGTCAAGGTATGATTCTATCACTCTTAGTAGTTAGATTAGTTAATTGCATGTAGTTAATACACCACAAATTTGGGGAAAAATCTAGGGTTCTTGATGTTCATCCGGAACGAACCTAAAATTTTTGCCTAAATCTGCTTGCATTTAGTTAGATTAGTATTAGGGGAAGAAAATAAACTTAGATTGTTCATAGATTCACCCGATTTCTTACAAAAACCCCAAAACCCTTGTTCTTGAACCGAAAAAGACAAAATTGATAAGGTAAACGGGATATTTTGGGAAAAACGGTGTTTAGGGTTTCATTTTCGGGGGAAACCGCACCTATTGGACCAAAAATTTTCAAGTTTTCGAAACCGGGTCGAAAATTGAAGTTTTTGAGTAACAGACCCCTGGACACGGGGCCGTGTCCGCTGGACACGGGGCCGTGTCCAGCCCGCTGTTTGCAGTTTTGTCCGAAAACACTTCTGTTTCGTACTAATTTTTGGTGTATTCTTTCAGATGGCAAAGTTCACAAGGTTCAATGCAAGTGAGCTTGATGCAAGGGCAAGGTATGAGGTTCTTCAAACAAGACCCGAAGAGTACCCCAGGAGAGCTTGCACGGAGCTGTTAACCTTGGTAAACCAGCTGAACCGATTCAACAACATCGTTACGGGACCACTAGCTGTTGCATTAAACACTAGGCTTCAGTCGGTGCATCAATGCACCATGGAGTTCTACAGTACCTTCAACTTCGATTCAAGGTGTGACCCATTTGACGAGACTGGGGTTGTATTTCGGTGTGGAGGAACAATGTACTCGATCTCCATGGCACAGTTTGGAGCCATAATAGGTCTATATCAAGAAGAGGAATCGGGAAACGAAGAAAATACCGGGGGATTACGAGACTTGGAGGTGAATGAAAGACAAGCCGCATGGGCTCAAATCGGTGAAGGAATCTACGACCCTCGTAGCACCAAGAGTACAAAGCTGAGGGATCCGCTCTATCGCTACATTCACAGGATCCTCACCTACTCTCTAAACCAACGACACGACAGTAGTGGTGTTGTAGGGTTGAAAGATTTGGTTGTCCTCCACTGTATCCACAACCAAAAGCCTCTTGATGTTCCGTATCTCCTGTTGAAAAACATGCATCTCAACCGCCTTGCTCGAGCTCCAACACCTATCTTCTACGGAGGATGGGTGTACCGTCTTTTTAAGCATTACACGCGAATTCCAAGAGCCTTTGAAAGAAGCCCATGGTCGGGACGAGTTGACTACCACATTTGCCGAGCCATGAACTTACTCTATGAGGCGGAAGACGGAACAGTGAGTTTCCAAAGAACGCAAGGCTATGCATGGAACCCACAGGAGGCCCTAGTTCTTCACGCACCACCTCCCCACCACCAGTATCCACCCCATGGTGATCCGGGTCAATCCTCCTCACAAGGAGGCGGTTTTCCTAATTTTCAAAGCTTACATGATCTTATGCAGGAAAACCTCATGTGTACCAGGAACGCCTACAACCTCGCCAACAACACATACCAACGGGTCGGAGCTATTGAACGCAACATCAGCGATATACGAGACGATATCGGCAGCATCCAGGAGTACATGGCGGGGCATGGGGATGGAGGTGATGATAGCGATGAAGATATGGATTAGAGGGTTTGGAGGAGCAGGAGCGGGTTGATGGCGAGCCCACAGGTTTAAGTCCCTTTATCTATCGAACAATTGGTGGCCTGCGTGCCAGAAGTTGAACAATTTACTTTCCTTAAACACTTTTATTTTCCGTTTTATTTTTCTTTTACTTTATGCTTGGAACAATTAACTTTGGTAATGTAGGATGTTTGTATTGCTTGGTGTGGTATTAAGTATTGAAACAGGTACAAACCAAGGCTTGGGGTGCTAAGCCTCAGCACTTATAAGGCCAGGATGGAAAAACCGGAGGAAGAAACCTGTTTTTCAGGCTTTCAGACCGTCCACACGGGGACGTGTCCAGCCAACACGCCCCCGTGCTCACCTCCCAGACCTGCTGTTCGGCAAAAATTTTGTCAGACACGTGGCCGTGTTTAGTGGACACGGGGCCGTGTCCACCTTCTGTAAGTTCTTGTTACTGGCACCTGAACACGGGGTCGTGCCCACTCAACACGGGGCCGTGTTCAGTGCCCAGTAACACAAATTTTTGCTTTTTAAACACTATTTTACACACCTAATCAACCTAAAAATTTATTTTTGGGACACATTGAGGACAATGTGTAATTTAAGTGTGGGGGGGATGCTAAAACCTTGAATTTTGCAAGTCCTAAATACAAGCCTTACACAAAACTCTATTGGAACCGCTAATCACCCCAAAATTTTTTTCAAAAATTTCATTTTTTTACTTGTCTAGGTTTAACTCGGGAAATTCAAGTTCTCAAAAAGGTTATATTTTTACAAATTTACAACCGATAGCGTAGTGATAAAAAGAACCAACATAAGAAAATTATGAAAAGGCATGACAAACTTATTTAAAATTTAATTTTATATACTTGATCACATAAAAACCCATTCCCACAAAAGTGAGTTTTGAGCCTTTATTGAGCACACAATTACATATCATTTGACTAAATGCTCATTTTTCGTTTCTTGTGTGAATAGCTGCTTGGTTCTTACGACTCTAGAACTTGCCATGACAATACATTCCCGGTCCTTATCAACTTAAACCCGAGTAAGTAAATGATGGAGGCATTAGGACTAACCTTTTTCATTTCTACACCATTATTTTTCTTTTTCTTTTACCACCTACCCAAAAATCCCCCTAGTTAGCCCCTTTGAGCCTAAACCTTTTCGTTTCATCACCCAAACAAAAACCCTTTCACCCACCAAAACCTTTTTCATTTTTAACCCTTTATTTTAGTAACAAGTTCGGTTCTTCGTGAAAAAAAAATAAAAAAATAAAAAATAAACAAACAAAGTAATCAAAAATAACTTTGTTTGAATAAAAGCTTCATTAAAAAGAAAAAGTTGCAAAAATACGAAAACCGACACTTGTTACGCTTTTAGCTTTTTTTCTACTAACCACTAACCCAACCACCTACCTTTAACCCTAGCCAACCCTTAACCCGCAAAGTCCTCTTGATATCTACAAAGGTATAAAAGTTAAAAAGGAGGAGGATTGATTTCTTGGCAAGCCTATGGTAGGAATAAGTTCCGTGCCGCTCTCGAGTGATTCACTAAAAATACACCTTCGGCCGAGTGTGAGTGATTTCCCCGCGAGGTATGTGAACTTGTATATAAATAGAATTTTAAAAAGACATGTTATGCCCAAATAAGTAATTTCTTTTATGAACAGTTCTAAATAAATCATTACGAATAGGAGTGTAAATAAATAAAAATAAAACCCAAAAAGATCTTGGAAATCCCGACACTCTACGACAAGCCCAAAACCTTCTCTTCTACCTATTCCATTTGGGAGTGTAAGCAACATATTAAAGAGTTTTGCTTGAGGACAAGCAAAAGTTCAAGTGTGGGGGTATTTGATGTGTGTAAAATGCAACATATAAATTACATCAAATGAGGCACAAAACTAACCCTTTTTTAGTACTAATATTGGAAAAAGAGTGTTTTTGTCTTCCTTTTGTATTTTCAGGATTAAATGAGCTCAAAAACGCAAAAGAAGCAAAAAGACAGCTAAATCCAACATAAATACAAGAAAAGGAACATTAGTGGACTGCCCGAACCCTCAACGGCACCTTCCAAAGCAAAATAGAGAAAACAGAAGGCTGAACACGCCCCGTGCTCAGCCAGCACGGGGCCATGCCCAAGAAGCAGCAGAAAAGACAAACCTATAGAAGCTTCTATTGCCCATCACGGGGCCGTGCTCAGCGGACACGGGGGCGTGTCGAAAGTACAGCAGGCGCATTTATTGTAATTGCGAATTACAATTAATGAGGAGAGAGAGTGTCAGACGGACACGGGGCCGTGCCCAGCGGACACGGGGCCGTGTCCAGCTCTCTGTTCAGCCTATAAATAGGAGTGCTTGGATTCATTTCATCTCATCCCTTGGCACACCACCTCTCTCACACTTCATCCACCACCCACCACCATCACAACACCATCATCCACCACCATCATCCATTGTCCATCGTAGAGTGTGTGAGTCGTCTCGGGATCCAAGATTGATCGTAAGAGTTCTTGACAATCAAGGCCATGTTTGCCTAAGTCTCTTACATCACTTGGTGAAGACAAAGTGTCTAGTATAATACTTTTTATTTCTAATCTTTTGCACTTTTTATTTGGTTTTGTATTAATGACTTTAATAACTAGTTACTTATGTTGAAGGTGATCTTTCCTTATCGTTTGTCCGTGGTGTCTTGGCATTATTTTACTGTCTATATAAAATAAAGGATTTTCACCATTCATATCTCCACGGTCTATATGGAGGTATGTTGGCTACCTGGTAGGGGGTTAAGGGAACGGTTTGGTAAAGGTCTTGCCATTGTTCAGCGTTTAGAGGTCCTGCAATGGACCTGGGTCAAATTTAGTAGGACCTCCTTCAATACTTCACGGTATTGGATGGCGGGGGTCCAAACTCTTTGATCCCCTCATAAGTTAACTACTATTAATACTATAACCCGGCTATTTAGGACTGTATCCCTGCTGACTCAGACTACTTAGCCGAGGGTAACATCACCGCCAAAAGCGGGGCCTACCACAATACTGCATTAATAACTTAATTCATTATCTTCCAATAATCCACCCTTTTAGGATTGTATCCCTGCTGACTCAAACTACTGGGGTGAGGGTAACGTCGCCTTCAAAAGAGGGGCCTACTACAATAACTAAGATAATCTCTTAATTATGTGCAAAAGTGCGGAAATAATCAAAGGTTATACTAGATACGAGTCGGAACCAAGTGATTCATCTTGTCTATCTGTTTTTATTTTTATTTTTATTTTCAGCATTTTAGTTAGTTTTATCTTTCTTAGTTTAAAACATTTTTCTAAACTTTTGTTTTGGTTAGACGTTGAGGATAAACCGGTACTAAAAGCTCTTGTGTCCTTGGACGACCTCGGTATCTTACCAACGCTATGCTACATTCAACGATGGGTGCACTTGCCCATATGTGTGTTTAGTGTTAGTAAAATATTGTGTTTTATAAATTTAAAACTTGGCTAAAATAAGTGTTAAAAAGGGCTTAAAATATACACCTAATATAAGTAACACTTCGCACGCATCAATATTTAATAAAATCAAAATTTCATTTCATTGCTAAATTCAGTTACATCGTTTTGAAGCAAATGCAACAACTTAATCAAAGAAACAGATACAACATAAGTACTAAAATTTAAAGGTGAGTTTCTAGTCTCCCTACTAGATTTCGTTCATTAGCATCATCATCATCAATTTCCTGCAATACGTATTAAAGTACATGTCAACACATAAAGTATTGGCGAGTATACAAGTTTGGTTACTAGCATAAGTATAAAATGGTTAAAGGAATCCACATGGCATAAACGTAATCTAGAACATATCATAGCAATACTAGCATGCAACACCTACTTGTCAACCCAAAGTTTCCCGCTAGCGTAATCTCATCGTAGCAACAACAAGACCGTTTTGTTTAACTTAACATGACCTCAAGAATACGGGCGGTGCGTTAATCCTACAACGCTATACATGTTAAGGGAGGCTTGATAGAAGTTAATGACATAGCATAGTGCAAATAATTATAGCATGTATGAGTTCCTAGAATAACGTATTAAGCCTGTATATCGGATTGTTTGTTTGTGTTTAAGCATAAAGTATGTGATTGTGTGAGTTTCATAAAGTATATGTATTGCACCCAAAGTGACGAAAAGTAAAAATGGGTCATGTACAATCACGGTTTTGATAGCTTTCCGATTAATCCGTGAGTTTGACGAGTGTTGAGAGTTGTAACGCCAAAGTTACCCTACAAGGGGAAACGGAGGTGTGTGAGTTTTCGGATTTGGTGAGAGATTCGGATTAGGAATTTAAGTATATAAAAAGTATGTACACGAAAATATATCTTGTCTTAAACACTCGTTTTGACACTAAGATTTTTATGTGATTTCATGGGTCCTAACTTGCCCATTAGAATCAATAACGAGGAACTTATAACGAAGATAAAGAAACCTATATTCATAATATTTAACCACCAATCAGTTAATATTAAGAATTTGGCTATGTATATAATATATATATTTATAATATAGTCAATCATGTACTATCATAGAATTCATATAAGTCAAGCATGGAAGTATGTATACCTCTTTGTATGATTCACCAAAGCACAAAGCTTGTCCACATAGTTGATAAACCTGGTTGGTCATGAATAAGAATAAAAATAAACTAACTAATTTTGCCAAGTAGCCAAGTAAGATCAACCCGGGTATTCCATACCCATCATGGTAAATGTGGAGGTGCGGCGGGGTTATGTTACTTTGAGTCTTGGAAGCTACTTGGATGAACATAAACAAGATAACAAGTGAGGTGGTGGAAGTTTGGAAAGCCAAGGCTCCCACGGTTCACACTTCTACCAAAACACAAGTTCATCCATATTGAAGATGGTGAATCTTGGATGTTTCAACACTTGGAACATGTATGAGCATAATTTAAAAGAGTTTTTGAACTTGTTTCTTTGTGGAAATCAACCATAACATAAACGCACAACTGTGAACTTAGTTGGGAGCTTGGTGGGTGCAAGATTCAACCAAGTTTTGATCAAGAAATGCAAGATACAAAAGTATAAGAGAAAGCAGAATTTTAACTCTACTTTGGACCTCAAATGTGGTGAGGTTTCACCTTAGTTTGCCATGGAAAACTTGTGAAAACCTTCCCAGAGGTTATCCAAGTAGAATGAAAGAAGAAAACATGAAGAAATAAGAAGAGAAGTGAGCTAAAACTCACTTAGGATGCTTGCAACTTTCCGCCAAGTCTTGCAAATTAGAGAGCAAACAAGAAGATTTGGAAGTGATTTAAGTGTTTGGAAAGTGTTTAGGAGTGTATGGAGGCTCCTATTTATAATGGGTTGATTAGGGTTAGAGTTAAATGAGTTAGGAGGTGAAAAAGGTGACAAAAATGGACCAACCCGCGAGCTGGCAGCGTTCTGCTGCGGACCGATCTCTCCCACGCATCGCTGGATGGTATCTCCCGCGTGGCGCTAGGGAGTACATTCTGAAAATGTCTATTTTGGCCCCTAAACTTTGTAATTATGATATTTTATGCCGTAAACTTGCATTTTAGCCCGTTATTAGGTATTCAAAGTGTAATAAAGTATAGTATGAGTGTATGCATGTATGGTTAATAATCCCAAGTATTTCGAGTCTCGATCTTTGCGTATAAACATGTATTCGACGTATGATTGCGGATAACACAAGTATGTAACAAGTATATGTATAAAAATGAATTTTCATTATGATCACAGCCTCGGATTACAAGATTGGAAAGAAATTATAGATACGATACGATTACAAGTTTTCAAAAATAGAAATACGATTACAACTTTCTAAATAAGGAAAGTACAAAAATGCGAAGCGTTACAGGTGTTATATTTAGGTTTCTATACATTGTGTTATTGGTTCTAATTATTGTGTTTTTCAACTGGGTCGGTTTTTTATACATTGTGTTATATGTTCTGGTTATTGTGTATAGTATACTATATATTGTATTTTAATTTGTAGTCCATTGTGTTTTTGTTTTGTGTCATTATGATTTTAGTCTGTTTTTCATTATGTTTTTAGTCTACTGTCTATTGTGTTTTAATATGTTATTTATTGTGTTTTTAGTATATTGTTCATTGTGTTTTAGTCTGTTGTCTATTGTGTTTTTATATGTTGTCATCAATTGTGTTTTTAGTCTATTTTCCATTGTGTTTTTAGTTTCAGACTAGTTCTGTATTATGTTATGTCTATTGTGTTTTAATCTGTTGTCCATTGTGTCTTTTATCTGTTGTCATCGATTATGCTTTTAGTCTACTTTATATTGTATTTTTAGTTTGATACTCATTGTGTTTTACATTATGTCCATTGTATAATACGCAACTAAGTTTTCGATTTTTTCTAAAGCATAACAATAAGGTAGTCGTATTAAAGATCATAAGACACTCGATTTTATGGTATATTTTTTAAAGACAAATGACGTATAAAAAGTTAGGGACGTTTAAAAATGTGAGGAAATAGTATGTGACTTGCATGTGCATATTATTTTTCTCTTATACAAAATTACCCTTACCACTTGATTCCTCCTTAGACACTTGTCACTCTATAATGACTTATTACATTTCTTATTTTTAACCTCTTTGTACTATAAGTTAACCCATAAATAGATCTATTAATTTCTATATACCATAATCAAACTTATTCGATTTTTTATTTTATTTTATTTTAATTTGAAAAGGTTCAAGCCAGAGCAATCAAAACATAACCTCAACAACTATATGGTTAGGTGGGTCTTTATTCAATTTTAATGATTAAAGTTGTCTATTGATATTTTTGTATTTGATATATAAATGCTGGTGATGTTTTATCTATGTGAAAACCTTCAAATTTCATACTTATATCATTTATATCAATAAAGCTTCACATCACATCAGATTTCAAACTTTAAAAAATTTTTCAAATTTTTTTAAAAAATATCCACTTTTTCCATATCAGCGAACCTTTAGAAACCCTCATTAGAAGATTGCTAAAATTGTGTGTGTGTGTGTGTGTGTTTGTGAGAGGGAGAGACCCATATCATCATCCAGATTTGGGGACTTCCCCTACGAACCACTCCAAACAACCACCCCCACATCAACATGTGCGTTGCCATCCTCGTCCTCTCATTCCAAGTAAGCTTTAGATGTTTACCTTTATAGGTGCACTCATCTATACTATATTATAATACATAAAGGAGAGGCAATTTAAGATACCCAAAAAATAAGAACTTCTTCCCCCTTTATTTATAAATACACCCCTAAAATGAGGGTAACTTGGTCTTTTAAACACTATTTATATTTTAGTCCCCAACTTTATTACACATAGATCCCTAAGTTTTGACATAATCATATATAATTAGTTACATTTTTCCTCCTTCATAACAAACTTATATATCTTTTACGTATTCTTGCAACATATTAAAAACTATAATGTTTTTAAAAAAATATAAAGGTACCGTGACGAAGTACTCAGTTTCGTCGACGTTTCAATAGTTGTCTTGATCAGTATTGACGTGCATATTAAAATGTACAAATAGACGATGCATTAGTGTACAAGTGATTAAAGCAATGTGTGTATTTCTATATCACAAAATGAAATATTATTCATATCTATCTAACTATATAATAATGTATTAGTTAAAGGCATTTTAAAATACCTAAAAATAAGAATTTTTTTTACTTTATGCATAAGGTACAATTAAAATAAGGATAAATTAGTTATTTTATTTAACATATAATTTAAAATTTGTGTACCACCATTTAAAACACATTTGGAAAAAGTCATGAAATCCTTCAAACTCGCAGACTCAAGCAGGACAACAAGCAAAAACCCTGATCAAATTTCGAATTTCAAACCTAAAACCCTAATCAAATTTCGAATTTATGACCTACATCTCTCTCAGATTCCTTGTGAATTAGGATCTGGATCTGCATTCTCCCTCCCCCTCCCCTATCTCTATTCTCCCTTAAATCAAAGAAGAAGAACATCAATCCAGTTTCTGGCTTTGGTAAACCTTCAAACCCTAATCGAGTTTCTTTAGGTAAACCTTCAAACCCTAATCGAGTTTCGGGTTGTTTAATGTTTAATAACCAGCGACCTGTGGTTGTGTGGTCATTTTCAGACATGGATAACCGTCGGTGTTCTGAAGGAGAGCACAGACAGTGGCTTTGGGTGGTTCATAGTCGACGGCTGAATCAGGGATTATGCATGTTTGAAGATATTGATTAAATAAATAAAAAGGTTGGTCTTTAAAATGTTACATGTACCTTAAAACAGGTGTTCCCATTGCCAAAACAACAATTCTTAACCGAGGAACAAGGTGCATTTGTTTGGCAATTCATGTGTCCTAAGCTGCTCTTATAAGACTTCTTTCGGTGGATGAACTCCTTTCTTTCGCCAGAGGAAAGAGAAAATGTGATGCAATGTATTAAACAAGTTGTACCCGAGGACTTACTTCTACAAGAGGTATACCCAATCTCCGAATTCAAAAGCAAAAATTGTTATTTACACTACTTGTACATGCTAATTGTGAATTTGTGATCCTAATCTTTGTTAGCTATATAAAATTATTGATCTTGATTTTTGTTATCTATGCTTTTACGTGAAACTAGCTAGAGGAATTGCTGATGATGTCGATTTCCTTACGTGGTTGCACCATCGGATCTGACCATATGAATTGAATATAACTGAAGAGGATTCGTACATCTCAACTTTACTTTTTGGAATCGAACTCATTCACTCTGGTATATGATGAAAGGTCACACACTAAATTCATATTTATGTAAAGTTTGATAGTTTGCCTTTAATCCAAATGGTAGAAATGGTGGATGTTTGTGTAATGGTGAAAGAACCATTAGTAGAGGGGCCTCTGGTAGTTGTTCTAAAGTTAATATTTTTGCATTTTTAGTGGGGATGATTACATTCTTAGGCGAGTTTAATTTCAAACTAAACAAGATTTGATCTTGCATAGAATCTGCTAGAATGGGTCAACAATCCAAAATGAAGTTTTGAAAAAATGGTGTTAATATATCAATTTATCAGTGTTAGAAAGATTGAACCAAATATTGATATCTAAATATGAAGAATTGAGAAATTAGTGAAAATGTGGAATTTTCACTTCCAGTCTTCCAATAATATTGTTAAATCCCAATATTACAAAAATGGAGTCCCATTTATAGTTTTTAAAGTATTCATTTTGTATTAGCATTGTGGCATTGCTTCGTTTTCTATTTTTTATAACATTACATTCAGTTTATGTACGCTACTTCAGGAATTGGTGGTATGTTCCCTTTGTAGCGTACTTTCGTCATAATCATACTTTAGATGGTTTAGTTAACATGCCCCAACTTCATATTATGGATTCGTTACTAGGGTGTCATGATATTCATTATGCTTTGTAATTCTATCATTTAATTGAAGGTTAAAGCCCTCGTGTTTTTATATGTTAAACAAATTAAGTTTTAGTTTACTGACCGTTTATTATTGTTGATTTTACCCTTTTTTGGTTGGCGTAGTCAACTGCAGTTCAATCGGAGGAAACTGCTATGTGGTATGGGGGTCAAATGCTGAAAAATTAGTTGATAATGCAACTGATGTTCATCTTGCTGGCTTTTGATGTCTGCGTTGCTTCCTTTACAGATATACAAGATTGATGGCCTTTATGAACTAGCTACTCCAAGAACTCTCCTTCTTGGTATGCCTTACATAGTTATTATATATAAAATATTTTATGTTACAGTTTACCAAATAAAATAAAATTGAGTTATATTGTGATGTTTGGAAAGGTTGATGAGAGGGCAGATTGAAGCACTTTGACTGCCCGAAGGGAAAGCAGATGCGTTGAGAAAAGCAAGCTTTGAACATCAAGACCTGATGCAAGTTAATAACAAGTAACCAACTTTGTTGATGATTCCAATCTCTACTATGAATCTATTTTAAAGAATGTACAAGTTGCTAGAGAAGTATGTATCCAAACACTTGATATTTAGTTTTAAATATCTTTTTTATGACCGTTCTAATCATTAACTTCTACAATTTGGTATTTTTCATAATGGAGAGCACTCTTATGCAACTTCTTGTATGACAGTATTAGATGAAACTGTTTTATTATTGAGAAAACATGTAGAACTTCATGTGCATCTACATGCACTTGAGAAGGAGAAGGTAATCTACTTTTTAGTCGTTAGATTTATTATAAACGTTAACGTTGCATGAGCTTGCCTTTAAACGGTTACTAATTACTTGTTATTTTTCTTTTGAATATCTAGAGTGATCGACTTAAGAAGGTTCCAGAGTCTGGACCACATGAGCACCTCAAATTCACCGTGTGTTTGGTGCTTGGAATGGACCAAAATCAAACAGTTCATGAAGTTAATCCTAGGGTAGGAGAGACAACTGACCAACCTCCTTTTTTTTTTAAAAGTGATAGTCTGACTCTTAAAATTTGTATGTTGAATATATTGTTAAGGGTTGAATATACGTTGCATAAGTTGTTAGGGCTGCCCTGCAATCAAGTGGACAGAATTATGCTGATGCAGAGAGGTTTTATATTGACAAAGACATTTATTCTGCATTTGTAGTTTCCTTCATCAAAATTGTTACATCCGTTACAACTGTAAGTATGCTTTTGCCCACATAACTATATTTGTAAAAACAGTTAATAAGTTAAGTATTATTATAAGAGCTTAATTATTACAATGATAATTTAACCTTTTGAATAAAACAATATGTATAGTTATATCCAGTTATCCACTAAAGCTAAACATCAGACAACTTTCGACTAGGGGTGTTCAAAAAAATCCGAATCCGAAATATCCGAAAATCCGAATCCGAATTGTCCGAAAATTCGGGTATCCGAAATTCGGGTATCCGAAAATTCGGATTCGGATTCGGATAGTGATATTGAAAATTTTCGGATAATTCGGATATCCGATATCCGAAATATTAAAATAGTTAATTTTTAATTATTTATTATAAAAGTAAATATATAGAGTTTTCTAGAAGCCCAACTCAATAATCATCCATTCTGCTATTCACGTTTCACCCTAACGTCGTCACCACGCACAACCCCATCCCACTCTGTCAGTCCCACTACGGCTGGCGACTCGAATCTGTGACCTACAACCACCACTCCTTCAATTGTTGACCTGCAACTTTCATTCCTATGACCTGCAATAGTTTGTTCGAAGCCGATTATGTGAGTCACGTGTTCAGATTTTCAATTACTAATCAAGGGTTTTTAACTTTGAATATCGATTAAGGGCATTATTTTATCAGGTTTTTGAGTAATGGTTTGTTTTGTTCAAGACTTCAAGCCTAGTTTGAGTAAATGTTTGTTTTGTTCAAGAAATAAAAGCCTGGTGTTCAATTGTTGAGATTTGGTGTTCGTATGTATTAATCATTACAGTGGCAACTACTTTCAATTTCATTGTTATCGTTGGTGTTCAAATGTTGTGTTTGGCTTTTAGACTATTTTATATAATGACTGCATATTATTAGATTGATTTATGTTTTGCATAAACTCATATGTGGTCATGTAAAGATAACAAACTCGTTTCGCATTACACTATTATGCAAGTTTGATTTGATTTTTTTTAGAATTTTGGATATCCGTTTCACTATCCGAAAATTCGGATATCCGAATTTCGGATATCCGAAATTTCGGATACGGATAGTGAAATTAGCTATCCGAAATTTTCGGATATCTGAAATTCGGATATCCGAATTTTCGGATATCCGGTTTTGAACACCCCTACTTTCGACCCATTCTTTTTAATACATAGGATCCTCAAGCAAGAAAATATGACATGGGTGCAAGAGGAAAAGTGGGTGATGTGGTACATGGGTGAAGTTGAGGAGGTTTAAAGAATACCCTAAGGTCTTACATCTATAGTTATATCCAGTTATCCACTAAAACTTGCATCTATGTTATTTTATTGCATCCATTATTTCTTGAGGTAATTGTTTATTTAAATATTAAATCTATTACTTACTAAACATGTATAACGTTTATGACGTATATCAATCACAAAAATGTTATTAACCTAAAATCTTAAAAAAACATAATAAACTTGAAAACTACCATAAATGAGTACCGCGATGCAAAGTGTTGCCCCCGCCGCATCGCGCGGGCACCCTACTAGTATACACACACACGCGCGCGCGCGCGTGCGCACAAGCAAGTAATCGGTTTTTCATTTGTGTACAAGGTTTTGTCATACGAATCACCTCAAGTCATTTTACAAATGGAAATTTTTTTACATTATTCATTTATAACTTAGCGTATGGATTAAGTTTTCTTTTTAGAATATGACTAACTCATACACTCACTAATCATACTCCAAAACTTATATATTGCCCACCATAGAACTAGAACCATAAACCTTGTTGGTAGGGATACATATCCATCACACTTTGATATCACTAGGCTACATGTAACAACCCGAACTTTTGTTTGTTCCTTTTTACCGTTATTTCATTCGTAAATGCTTGTACCCTGAGATTCAGATTATAACCATGGGTTAACTATATTTTAAACCGCATTTTATATCACTCATTTATCGCAATTATCACATTTAGACGCTTATTACTTAAACGCTTATCGCAACACAAACTCGAAACGCATATTTATTTATATTATTGTATTATTGTGTGTTTTCTTGTTTAATATGAGAATCAACGCATCACTTAAAACGCTCAATTGTGTAAGTGAATGGCCCAACTTATCACGCAACTCGATTATTCGCACCGAAACGCAACGCAACACGATACTCATTACCTCGCTAAAATACATAAAGAACCCGAACTAACTAACGCAACAAACGAGCATCCTATACACGAAACTGAAGTTTTCCACATCAAACTAGCCCCTTCTTACGAAGCCAGCAGCTTCGTACAAAGGCACTGCCTTCGTACGAAGGCAGCCAGCTTCGAACCAGACTACCAGCTCACTTCTATAAATACCTAGCCACTCTCATTCCTTCTAACTTGCAATTCTCTCCAAAACGCACCCGAATTGCTGACCTTCAATTTTCCAAGTAAGATCTACTATTTTTACATGCTTCACAACGTTTTCCACTACGATTTTACACGAGTTTATCTCCGATTTCACAAAACTTCTCTATTTTCCTTCAAACTCCTCTATTTTCATCCAAACTTCATCTTTTTCATCTAAAACTACTTTACTTATGATGAACTTTATTCTTTTTACAAAAACCTTCATCTTTGTACGAATCCCATGAATCCCCTCCCTTGAGACCAGGCCAGCATTCGTCCCAACTTTACGGTCTGTTTCTCCTCGGATACACCGTATCATCCCAATTTTCTCCAAACATTCATTCATCAAAAACGTTTTATCTCGGAACGTATGATTTATCAAACTCCATATATTTTCAACGAAAATATATATTTTATATTAAAAGGTATGTTTTAATCCAAAAACATTATTAAACCCTTTTATTGGTGTGTTCTACCCCCAAAATATATACAAAGCAGTAAAAAAAGGGGTTTAGTGACACTCACCTTTGGGTGCGTATTTTAAATAGCGCAATCTCAGAGATTGATTTCTACATGTCCTATTATATATATATAGGAATGATTTTTAAATCAATATTCATCACAAAAATCCTAAGTTTCTCTGTTTTCTTAGAATTTTCACATAACTTTGAGATTTTCTCGAAAAGTTCACGTTTTGATTATGTTGGCACGTTAATATATATGAGTTCATATATATATTTTTAAGACTTTGCGATTCGAACGATTTTATTGGTGACCATTATTATGTAAATCCCTTAACACTCCCGTTTATACGTAATATATCTACGATTTGCGCGTCGTAATATATACATAAACGTTCACATAAATTATTATCGAATCACGCGAAATCTTGTTAACTTATCTATTTTGTCATTTTTAAAGCAAGTATACATAAAATATCTTAAATGTACTAGTTTTCATGCTCGACAAACAAGTTACACATTTAACGCGATTTTTACCGTTTCTACCGCACAAAACGCACAAGCATACATGCATAAGCTAAATTTCTAATATCATGTTAAAACTTAACATATTTTCACATTCACATGTTTATATCACATAACGCATCTTAACACATAAGGTTCAATCAAAAATTACCCATACTAGTGTTCTTTGAAAAATGTGTATTTTAGCGATTCGGTAACATTTTCGGGCGTCGGAATTCACGTATGACCAACCAAACACCAAGTAAACTTAAAATTAGTTAAAATACTTATTTTTAAACTAAAAATATCAGTTTACTTACTGATCTAAATCAGTTTTACAAAAATCACTCGAAAAGCCGATTTTTGACCGTTTTAACGCATAGTTTTGCGTTAAACGTTACTATAATCATCCCAACTCGAAACGACTTGATATTTTAACACAATACATGTTATTTACTGATTAAAATAGTGGTTATAATCAGATTAGTTCAGTTTTTGTGTAAGTCACATAAATCATGCGATTTCACATATTTCACAACTTTTAAAGCACCAAGTACAACATGCAAGGCTAGTATACATCAGTTTTTGTGTAAGTCACATAAAGCACCAAGTTTTACATGCATGCATACATATATACATACATATATACGAAATATATATACACACACATCCTTCCAAAAATTTACTTTTCAATATATCACTTTCAAATCTCCAATCACTTTAGAATGTTCTTTTATGACAACTAACAATTCATTCATGCTTCATATTTTTCAAGAAATCAAATGACCAAGAAATCTTTCATCTAAAATTCAAAATACAACTTATACACATACATACACACACATTCGGCCATATACACATACATGCACACACCCATTTTTATTTGTTTAAAATCTCATTCCTTGTTAGTTTCAAGCTTATGTTTAGATTCAAGAATCAAGAGAAACTTTCACTATCTTCTTTATCACTATGAATCAAGAACAATATTTAAAAAAAATTATGTTATACCTTCAAGATTCTTAGTGGGTTTTTGATAAAGATGGTGATTTAGAGCCTTGTTCTTGCTTGAATCTACTGGAAATCACCTCCAAACCTTATTACAAGCTTGAAATCACTATTTAAAGCCTTTGAATCTTCATGATTTGGATTTGAAATTGAAATGGTAGTGTATTAAGAGGGTGTTCGGTCGAGAATATGCAAGAGGGAGAGAGAGAATGTTTTGATCTTGGGTTAATATGGGTTAGTTAGTGTGTGAAGGAATGTTTAAATGATGGTTTGTTATTTCCAAGACAACACTAGGCAAGTGAGAAGCAATTTTGAAAGAGGTGGGCTGCCATAGGGCCGCCACCTTTCACTCCCCCCACACACACACCTTATATACATACATATATTATATGTATATTAGCTCAAAAACTGGTATTTTACTGATTACCGGGTATTTTATCTAGCATTTTAATCCTGTTTTAGTGCGTTTTAAATTATTTTTATCACTCTATAAAAATAATCACTTAAAATTATTACAGAAATAATTATCAGTTGCCTTGACTGACTGTGTTGACGGTATTTTGTAACACCCATACTAATTTAACGTTAATATATATAATTTAAGTAAGCATTTTATGAGAAAATGCCACTTATCAAAAACTTTTTGCATCTTGAGTGTTTAAACATGTTTACAACATTCTAAAAACATAGTTCGAAATATTTACATATTCCACTTTGTCTTTTTACAAAACAAAACAAGATAATTGCGGAAGCTTCAAAAGTGTGTATTCGGTTCTTCAAAAATATGCTTGACCGTCATCCGTAAGATCCCCATTGCCACCTATGGTCAAAACCACTAAAAATATTAGTTTTGACACTTATATGTTACATATAAACAAGTTCCGACATCAACTCGTAAGAATTAAAATAAAATTTCACAACTGATCCTGTCGCGTGTCGCGGCAGGATCTGATCTCTTTGTCGCGTGGCGCGGGCGCCCCCGCGTGTCGCGGCAGTTCAAGATGTCTCCCCCGCGTGTCGCGGGGGATTACGTTTTCCAGCAGGTTCATTGCTGAATCCTGCACCTGCTGCCAGTTCCGGAAATTTTCATTTTTATCTTAAAATGACCATAACTTTTGACTCGTAAGTCCGTTTTTGGTGATTCTTTTTCCTACGCGACCGTAATTTAATTCTCCATCTAATGGAGTTGAAATCCAACATCCTAAATATTAAAATTTCAGACTTTTAGCTCTTCGGCTTATTACCCTTTTTACCAACTTTTGACCCGTTCGTGATTTCATCAATAACCGTGTTTATTTGACCCTTATATCACATACTCTTCTTCAACTCAATGTTATCTACCATATTAGATTCTAATCACCGGTTTATTACACAAATTAAACCTGTTTTCACTCGTATGCTTATTTTGACCCGTTAAGGGTATTTTAAGCACTTTAAAGCTTGAAATTGCTTTCATTCATTTCTAGCATCTCATTCCTACATTTCTTATGAAGTATTCTTCAACTGCAAGTATATGTGTGTTGGATTTAATGTGGATATCTAAAAGTTCCGAGTTTTACCCCTAGGGTTATTATTTTACGGCAAGACTCACATAGAGCCATTTGACTAACATATTACATCTTTCAACTTCTATACTTATTCTAAGTATCTATCTAATCATAAAATTCGTTTCCAAACAACCTTTAAGGGTTGTTTGTTCTATTTAGCCTACAAGGGCGTTTTGGTCGATTTTGGTCCTTCATTTACGACGAAGGACTATTAGTACTTGTTTGATCCCAAATTACGACCTTTTAACTATATTCTTGTTTAGAAATCAATATGTTTCTAAAACACCTTAATCATAACTCAATTTATTCGCTATACCTAAAAGATAACAGAATATCTTATTTTAACCTTATCTGACTGTTATAGAGCTCCAATTTCTACATGATGAGTTGTATCATTATACATACCTGACTCGGGTCAATATATTGACCCGTTTTAATACATTGCCGTAGTGGCTGCTAAATGATAGCGCTGTAAGCTTCCATATGCTATTTATTCCCTATAATCATACAACTCGACAACCCATTAGTCGATATTGTCAAAGGGTGATTATTTCACCTTTTGACCCGTTTGGTCTCTATGACCAATTACTAGCGAGGTGACATTTATTACAATTTTACCCTTATTGGTTATCATGATTTACTTTATTTGGTAACCTTTAAAATTAGATATTTCATTCATCACATCATGATCGAATTACCGATTTACTCATTTTTAACCATCAATACGGTTTCTTATTTTATTTGGTTATCTTGTTCCGTACGACTACACGCCGGAACACCATATCTCAATTAAGCATTTATCTTATTCGTAATTAATACGACAAAGAACATTCTAAGATTCATGACTAGTGTAAGCTATACTTACCTTGCATCCAAGCCACGCTTTTCTTTTGTACTCGATCCGTT
>JARYGA010002294.1:0-73974 GCA_030545235.1 Helianthus tuberosus | reverse complement strand
TGAGGAAGCTAGTTAAGTTGCGTTGGTTTCCTGGTTTTCCTGGGGTGTCACAGAAATTTCGTCCTGAAATTTAGAACGTACTCACTGAGGAAGCTAGTTAAGTTGCATGGTTTTCCTGGGGTGTCACATCCTTCCCCCGTTGGTTTGGAATTTCGTACCGAAATTCCGTAGTAGCTTCAGCCTCAGTAGTGGTTGTACTGTTTGCGAACAATTGGGGATACTTTTGTTTCATCTGATCTTCGCGTTCCAGGTGAACTCTGGGCCACGACGTGAGTTCCAACGAACTCAAATAAGAGGAATTCTAGTGCGCTTGAGAATCTTCACATCTCGGTCAGTAATCTCTACTGGTTCCTCGACGAATCGCTTGTGATCGTCGATAGTGAGCTCCTTCAAAGGAACTATGAGGGTCTCATCTGACAGACACTTCTTCAGATTCAACAGGTGGAAAACGTTGTGAACTCCACTGAGTTCTGTTGGTAGGTTCAGTTTGTAGGCCACCTTGCCTATTTTCTCTATGATGTCGAATGGTCCAACGTATCGTGGGTTAAGTTTGCCCCGTTTGCCAAAATGAACCACACCCTTCCAGGGTGAAACTTTGAGTAGCACTCGATCCCCAACTTGGAACTCGAGTGGTTTCCTGCGCTTATTAGCGTATGCTTTCTGACGGTCGCGAGTTGCCGCCATGCGTTGTAGTATCTGAGCAATCCTTTTGGTTGTGTCTACTACAAGTTCTGGGCCCATGATCTGGCTATCACCCACCTCTGCCCAACAAAGAGGTGATCGGCATTTACGCCCGTACAATGCCTCAAACGGAGCAGCTTGGATGTTGGTGTGGTAACTGTTATTGTACGAAAACTCCACCAATGGGAGGTGTTTCTCCCAGCCTTTTCCAAAATCAATTACACACGCCCGAAGCATGTCTTCTAAAGTTTGAATAGTGCGCTCAGACTGCCCATCCGTCTGAGGGTGATAAGCTGTGCTCATGTCTAATCGTGAGCCAAAAGACTTGTGCATTGCTTGCCACAGTTCTAAAGTAAAACGTGCATCACGGTCAGAGATAATAGAGGTTGGCACCCCGTACCTCGAGACAACTTCTTTAAGATAAACGTCTGCTAGAGTGGAGAACTTATCCGTTTCTTTGATAGGCAAGAAGTGTGCAGACTTTGTGAGTCGATCCACGATCACCCAAATAGTATCATTACCACGTTGAGACCTAGGCAGGCCAGTAACGAAATCCATGGAAATTTGCTCCCACTTCCATTGTGGTATCTCTGGTTGTTGAAGTAGGCCCGAAGGTTTCTGGTACTCGACTTTGACTCTCGCACAAGTCAAACATTTACTAACGTAGGTTGCTATGTGAGCTTTCATGCTAGGCCACTAGTATGTAGTTTTGAGATCGTGGTACATCTTATCCGAACCAGGATGTACTGAGTAACGAGACTTGTGTGCCTCATCCATCACAAGCTCTCGTAGGTTGCCATAGAGTGGGACCCAAATGCGCCCTGTAACGTAGTAGGCGCCGTCTTCCTTTTCCTCTAACCGTTGCCTTGAGCCGCGTAGGGCTTCAGCCCTGACGTTTTCTAGTTTCAATGCTTCTACCTGAGCATCTCGTATCTGTGCAGGAAGACTAGATTGGATAGTTTCAAAGCTCGTACGCATTTAGGTGTAGTATCCTTTCGACTGAGGGCATCAGCCACAACATTGGCTTTGCCCGGATGGTATCTGATCGAGCATTCGTAATCATTCAGTAGCTCGACCCATCGACGTTGTCGCATGTTCAACTCCTTCTGTTTGAAGATATGCTCGAGACTCCTGTGATCGGTGTAAATGGCGCACTTGGTACCGTACAGGTAATGTCTCCATATCTTAAGTGCAAAAACAACAGCTCCCAGCTCTAAATCATGTGTAGTGTAGTTCCTTTCATGAACTTTAAGTTGGCGTGAGGCGTACGTAATAACTTTATCCCGTTGCATCAATACACAACCAAGACCCTGAATTGATGCGTCGCAGTAAACCACAAAGTCGTCTGTGCCCTCTGGTAATGAAAGAATAGGTGCACTGCAAAGTCTATCCTTTAGGTGCTGAAAAGCTGATTCCTGTGCATTTCCCCATCGATAAACAACGCCTTTCTGAGTTAGTGAGGTGAGGGGCTGTGCAATCTTGGAAAAATCCTTAATGAACCTCCTGTAGTATCCAGCCAAACCCAAGAATTGGCGAATTTCCGTTGGTGTGCGAGGTGTAGGCCAGTTCTTAATCGAGTCTACCTTAGATGGATCAACATGAATCCCATCCTTGTTCACCACATGGCCTAGGAAATGGACCTCACGAAGCCAGAAGTCGCATTTCGAGAACTTTGCATACAGTTGCTCTTTTCGAAGGAGTTCCAAAATAAGGCGTAGATGTTGCTCGTGTTCCTCCCGACTCTTAGAATAGATCAGGATGTCGTCAATGAAGACAATAATAAACTTGTCCAGGTAAGGCTTGCACACTCTATTCATAAGGTCCATGAAGACCGCAGGTGCGTTTGTCAGCCCAAAAGGCATGACCAAAAACTCGTAGTGTCCATAACGAGTTCTAAAGGCTGTTTTGGAGACGTCCTCTTCTCGGACTCTCAGCTGGTGATATCCCGATCTTAGATCAATCTTGGAGTAAAAGCTCGACCCTTGCAGTTGGTGGAATAGGTCATCAATGCGTGGAAGAGGATAACGATTCTTCACGGTCACCTTGTTGAGTTCGCGATAGTCGATACACATACGGAAATAACCGTCCTTCTTCTTCACAAATAAGACTGGAGCTCCCCAAGGCGAAGAGCTAGGGCGAATGAAACCCTTGTCCAAGAGTTTTTGTAACTGCGCAGACAGTTCTTCCAATTCAGATGGAGCTAGACGATAGGGTGCACGAGCTATTGGCGCTGCTCCAGGAGCTAGCTCGATTTGAAACTCGACCTGGCGATGAGGCGGAAGACCAGGTAGTTCCTCAGGAAATACCTCAGGATAGTCGCGTACAATCGGAAAATCTTCTATCTTCTTCGATTTGAAACTCGACCTGGCGATGTCTGCCGTAACTTACGGCTGGGAGCCGTAGGTTACGGCTCCGACTGAATCTCAGCTTGTAACTCCCTCATTAAATTGCCATTTTTATGGAATTTATGGGGACTTATGATTAGGAATCGGTTACTACCTGCTAAGGGACGAGTTCTTGAGTATATTTAGAGATTGGGGGAGTGAAGAACATTATCTTATCATCTATTATCCATCTAGTATCTTTGTTTTTGATTGCATTAAGACAATTTCATCTTATTTTGCTACAATGTTGGTCAAAGCTATGAGTGGCTAGGTTCTTATTGGTCATCTTTGGTGGAAGGTTGTTAAGACGGTTGTATTTTGATTCTCAATTTCTAGAATGGTAAACTTGTTTATGTTTTGTTTACTATGATGTTTTATTATTTGTTTGTAAATTGTTGAGTCTTGTTTTATCCTACCTTGAAATCATACGTTCTTGGTGCCGTTGGCAATCGAGATATCATGGGTAAAGTTAGGATGGGTAAGGGTCAATTGGTCATCGGGTAACAACCTCACGTTCTAGGAATCTGAGTACTTCGTTCCCTTTTATCACAACAAGTAATCTTGCATGAATCATGTCTATGTGATTCTTTCTAGTGGATGATAGTACAACCGTTGAAACAAACTGGAAACTAAAGATGGTCATTTTTCTCTCAATTGTTTACAACTCAATTTTCAATTTGCAATTTAATTAGTAATCTTAGTTTTAAAAAGCAAACAAACAATCCAACTCTTTGAATTTACTTTTTATTGCAATTAGTTTAATCTTAGTTAACTTAGATACACTTCTAAATAACACACATTCCACAAACTCCCTGTGTTCGATACCCACTTACCGCTATCTATTTAGTAGTAATTGGATTAAATTTGATTGTGACCGCGACATCACGTCAAATTTTGGCGCTGTTGCCGGGGAGTAGTGCGCAACGTGTGTTATTTTATTTCTTTTTAAGTTTGTTATTTTTTCTGGTTTACGCTGGGTGTGTTAGTGTGCAGGTATTGACAGGTGCATGCGTACTAGGAGCTCTCACAAGCTATCACCTTTGCCATTTGATCCGGAAATTGAGCGAACGTTAAGAGGAAACCGGATTTTTCTAAGAGAGAACAGAATCAGTGGTTCACCAACAACACCAACTACACCAATCACACCAATTCGATACATGGATAATCCACTACCACCACCCACTACGGGTGAAGTTGTACCACCTTTCATACCATCATCCACTCAACCTTCACCAAATACCACCATGCCCAGTTCTACTACCGAATTTACTTCACCATTTGATATCCCACCACCCAATACTACATTACCTACCACTACTCAAACTGAACCTACCCTTACCTTTAGCCCTGCTTCTACAATTCCACCACTCACCCATTTCTTCCCAGCTTCAGGTCAATCATCATCCACCTATACACTACTACAAGGCTCAACTGTTGTTCATGCTACTTCATCATTTGGAGTACCAAACCAGTCCGGTTTTCAATACTCATCTATTCCATTTGGGCCATCATCGGGGGGTATAGAAGGAGATGGGTATGAAGAAGGATATGAAGATTTCGAGGGTTATGAGGAAGAGGGTTATGCTTATGTGGGTAGTGGAGATCAAGGGGAGTTGACTTATGTACCTGGTCAAACGCAAAGAATGTCAAGTGTTGGTGGAATGCCACAACAACAACAACTCATACCACAACACATTCGACCAAGGCCACAAGGGCCACCAATGCAACGCCCTATACCATTGCAACAAATTCGGCCACAAAATGTTCAACCACAATTTCCAAGGCCAATTCAACACCCACCGATGCCGCAACAACAATTTCAACAACCATTGGCACCACAAGGGCGTATGCCGAGACCAATGGGTCCTATGCGTCCAAGGGGTCGTGTGGGTGTACCAAGAAGGCATCTTAGAGATCATGCAAGAGGTATTGAAGCGCATTTCAGGCCAGTGATTACTCATAATCCGTCACCGGTAGTTATTCCTCATAATGATCAAGGGAGGACATTCGAAGTTCGAACCAACTCGTTACAAAGTTTGCCAAAGTACAAAGGTCTAGCAACAGAAGAGCCTTATTTTCATTTAGAGGCCTATGACTCGATTTGCAACACTCTTGGGAGTCAAGGTTTTTCGGCCGATGATGTGAAGTTGGTCTTATTTCAATTCTCTTTGGAAGATAAGGCAAAGAAGTGGTTCTACACTTTGCCTTCGGCATCTATTTACACTTGGGGGGAAATGCAACAAACTTTCTTAGACGAATTTTATACCGCCCAAAAGACCAATGATGCTAGGAAAGGGTTGAGAAGTTTCCAACAACAACAAGGCGAAATGTTCCATGAAGCCTTCGAGCGCTTAAACATGATGATTAAAAATTGTCCACACCATGGGATTGAGCTTTGGGAGTTGGTGAACGCCTTTCACGAAGGGTTGTGTGCCGAGGATGCATGTGATCTAATGTCCATCACAAATGGGACTTTTGGCACAAATTATGAAGATGAGGATTGGGAGTTCTTGGAACAAATGGCCATTACCTCAAAGAGGAAAGCTCAAGCATCAAGGAGAGCACGACCGGCTGTCACGAGATCGCAAGTTCATGCAGTTGACGATGGTAATGTTCAAACTACTAATCAAATTTATGATGTTTGTGCTTTGTGTAATGAAATAGGTCATGCGGCTGAAAATTGCCAAGGGTTGGTGGAAGGGCAATATGAAGAAGTTCATGCCGTTCAAGGTCAAGGAGGGGGTGGTAGAAATTAC
This sequence comes from Helianthus tuberosus, assembly GCA_030545235.1. Lineage (NCBI taxonomy): Eukaryota > Viridiplantae > Streptophyta > Magnoliopsida > Asterales > Asteraceae > Helianthus > Helianthus tuberosus. The sequence continues at coordinate 68,153 of JARYGA010002294.1, read as the reverse complement.
AACAATATGAATTCTAACACTTACCACCCCGGGTTGAGGAACCACCCAAACTTTCGTTATGGGAACCCTTCAAATCAAGCAAACCCGAATTTTCAAGGTAACCAAGGTAATTATGGTTCACGCCAACCTTACAACAATCAAGGTGGATATAGAAGTGGGAACAACCAAGGGTACCAAAGGCAATACCAAACGGGTCAAGAACAAGGGGGGTCTTCGAGTGGAAACGAGATGATGGATATGTTGAAGAGCATGCAAGCGGAGATGCAAAAGAGAAACCAAATGGATGATGCTCGTATACAAAAGGATGAGGCTCGAGATAAGGCAATTCAAACTTTGACCACCCAAATGGGTCAACTTGAAACCGAAGTGTCATAATTGAAGAAAAATAAAGGTCAATTACCAAGCGACACTAAGGTAAACCCATCTCATGGCACTTCAAGAGGTAATAATGTTAACATTCACCATGTAAGTGTTTTGAGAAGTGGGAAAGAGTATAAAACCAATCCTTCACCGGATTTGGTTGATGGGGTGGTTGAAGATATCACGGGTCAAGATAGTGAGGAAGAAAATGAACCACCTATTGTTTCTTCTAAAAAACCCAATTTTGAAAAACCCGAAGTTAGTAAAGAAAAAGAAAAGGTAAATGAGGGTGAGGGATCTAGTGAAGTACCATTTCCCTCGGCTTTATTAGATCCAGGTAGAAAAAAATTTATTTCAAAACGGGGTCCTCAAAAAGAGGAAATGTGGGAGGTTTTTAAACAGGTTAAAATCAATCTTCCTTTGCTTGAAGCTATTAAACAGGTACCCGCTTACGCCAAGTTTTTAAAAGAATTATGTACCTAAAAGAGGCAACAAAAAGTGCCTAAATTGGTTGACTTGAAGGAGCGGGTAAGCGCGGTTTTGAAAGGAGATCTTCCTCCTAAGCTACAGGATCCGGGAACGCCTCTTATAAATATTCAAGTTGGAAATTTTCAAACTGCAAGGGCGTTATTGGATCTTGGAGCCGGAGTAAGTATCTTACCGGGGGGGTTATACGACCAATATGATTTTGGTCCATTGAAACGGGTTGAGACAACGATGGTATTAGCCGATTTGTCTCATAAACTTCCTTGGGGTATTGTACGGGATGTGATAGTTAAGGTTGATGAGTTTTATTATCCCGTGGACTTTCTTGTGCTAGACTACTCATCCGCGGACCCAATTCAACAACAAAATATTATTTTGGGTCGGCCGTTTTTAAACACCGCACATGCCGTTATTGATTGTCGATATGGTACGGTCGACATGACATTCGGTAATAGAAAGATGAGATTAAACGTTTTTACTAACGGTACTAATATTTATGGTGATGAGTGTTTTGTAGCAAACTTCATAGATGAATATGACCCAAAGGAGTTCGAGGAAGAGATTTTGGGTTCTTGTGTTCGTGGTGTGTCTTTGCAGGTGCACGCATGTGATTTGGAAAAAAAAGAGAAAGAGCAAGAGGCTCTCGCGGTAAATGAAGGAAGACCGCCATGGACCCACCAAACGGATACTCTACCGGTGGAAATTGATTCGGGTACAAAGCCGTCCTTGGAATGTCCACCAAGTGTGGAATTGAAAGAGCTACCAAAGCACCTAAAATATGTATTTTGGGGGGAGAATGACACTTTACCGGTGATCATTGCTTCCAATTTGGAGGTAGCTCAAGAGGAGGAATTGATACGGGTGTTGAAGGCTCATAAGGCGGCAATTGGGTGGACAATAGCCGACTTAAAAGGTATTAGTCCATCCATTGTTATGCACAAAATTATTACAGGTGAGGATGCAAAGCCGACTCGTGAAACACAAAGAAGGTTGAACCCGAATCTGAGAGAGGTGGTAAAGAAGGAAGTTATCAAGTGGTTGGATGCGGAGATCATTTACCCCATTTCGGATAGTGCGTGGGTAAGTCTGACTCAGGTAGTGCCTAAAAAGTCGGGCATTCAGGTAATTAAAGATGAACAAGGTGAGCAAATCGCCACCCGCCCGGTAACCGGGTGGCGAGTTTGTATCGATTATAGAAAATTGAACGCCGCTACCTCCAAAGACCACTTCCCATTACCCTTCATTGACCAAATCATTGAAAAACTTTCCGGTCAAAAATACTATTGTTTTTTGGATGGGTACTCGGGATATAACCAAATTGCTATTCACCCGGACGACCAACACAAAACCACGTTTACATGTCCATATGGTACATTTGCTTTTCGGCGAATGCCATTTGGACTATGTAACGCCCCTGCCACATTCCAAAGATGTATGATGAGTATATTTTCGGACATGGTGGGGGAGTCTCTTGAAGTGTTTATGGATGATTTTTCCATTTTTGGGCCAAGTTTTGACTCTTGTCTTGATGAGTTAGAAAAAGTTTTGAAAAGGTGTGTGGAGACAAACTTGGTCCTAAGTTGGGAAAAGAGCCATTTTATGGTTCAAGAGGGTATTGTGTTGGGGCATGTGATTTCGGAACGGGGAATGGAGGTAGATAAAGCAAAAATTCGGGTAATTTCATCTCTACCCCCACCAAAGAATGTTAAGGGGGTAAGATCATTTTTGGGACATGCGGGGTTTTATAGAAGGTTTATTAAAGGTTTTAGTGTAATTACAAAACCTTTATGTAACTTATTGTTGAAAGGTGTTCCCTTTGATTTTACTGACGAATGTTTGCAAGCGTTTCATGTGTTGAAGGAACAGTTGGTGAAGGCTCCTATCTTGCAGCCACCGGATTGGTTGAAGCCGTTTGAAATTATGTGTGATGCTAGTGATACGACCATTGGAGCGGTTTTGGGTCAAAGAGTTGATAAGAAGCCGGTGGTAATCTACTATGCAAGTAAAACTTTGTCCGAGGCGCAATTGAATTACACCACAACCGAGAAAGAATTATTAGCGGTGGTGTATGCCTTGGACAAGTTTAGAGCTTACATTTGGGGGAGCAAGGTGATTGTGTATCCGGATCATAGCGCGGTCCGATATCTAATGGAAAAGAAGGATGCAAAGCCCCGGTTGATTCGTTGGGTGCTTTTGTTACAAGAATTCGATCTCGAGATTCGGGACAAGAAAGGGTGTGAAAATGTTGTTGCGGATCATTTGTCCCGAATCCCATTGGAAGGTGTTGATGACCCGAGCGAGATTAATGAACGGTTTCCCGATGAACAATTGTTCGCCGTTTCTACTTTTGTTGCACCTTGGTACGCCCATTATGTGAATTATTTGGCTAAGGGTGCAATTCCGAATCATTGGACGAAGAAGAGACGATAACAATTTCTAAGTCAAGTTAAGCAATATATTTGGGATGAACCGGATTTGTTCAAAATTGGACCCGACCAAGTAATACGAAGATGTGTTCCCGAAACGGAAGTTTTAGAGATTTTGACCCATGCTCATTCGTCGGCATGTGGAGGGCATTTTAATGGGAACAAGACGGGTTATCGGGTGTTATCTAGTGGGTTTTATTGGCCCACGATTTTCAAGGATTCTTGTGAGTATGCCCGAAATTGCATCAATTGTCAAAGAGTGGGAAGTATTTCGAAACGGGATGAAATGCCGTTACAACCGATTTTGGTAGTGGAGGTATTTGACGTTTGGGGGATAGATTTTATGGGTCCGTTTCCTAATTCGAATGGGTTCTTGTATATATTGGTTGCGGTAGATTATGTGACAAAGTGGATAGAAGCCATTGCTACAAGGACCAATGATCATTCCATGGTGTGTAAGTTTGTGCAATCCAATATATTCGCTCGTTTCGGTGTGCCAAGGGTGATAATAAGTGATGGCGGTTCACATTTCAAAAATTTTAATTTTGCAAAATTGCTTAAAAGATATAATGTGAACCATCGTGTGGCGACACCGTACCATCCGCAAACAAGTGGTCAAGTTGAAGTGTCCAACCGTCAAATTAAGGAGATTCTCATGAAGACGGTAAGAACGGATCGAAAAGATTGGTCAAGTAAACTTGATGATGCGTTGTGGGAATATCGAACGGCCTACAAAACTCCAATCGGAACCACCCCTTATCGGATGGTGTATGGGAAGGGGTGTCATTTACCAATGGAGTTAGCACATCGAGCGCATTGGGCCATTAAAACCGTTAATGCGGATTATGACGAAGCGGGTTGAACAAGGAAGTTGCAATTGAATGAGATCGAGGAGATAAGAGATGAAGCTTATGAATGTGCTTCCGCATACAAAGACAAACTGAAGAAAGTTCATGATGCAAAGATAAGGAAAAAGAACTTCGAAGTGGGTCAAAAGGTGTGGTTGTACAATTCAAGGTTGAAGATGTTTGCGGGAAAACTAAAGAGCAAGTGGATGGGTCCTTACATCATCCGAAGAGTGGGAAAATTTGGTGATGTTGATATAGAAGACGAACAATCCAATAGGCAACAAACGGTGAACGGGCATCGACTCAAACCGTACTTGGAAGGTAACGACATTAACCATATTGATCTCGACAAAGTGGGCTTCATTTTACGCCCATCGGATGATGAGGAAACTTGAAAGAGGCCCAGGTTTGGTATTTTGTACATATTGTAGTTTAGTTTTGTGTTTTGAATAAAGTCCCGTTTAGAACCGGTGTTTGAAACAAGTGTGGGGAAATCCTTGCGAATTTCTCGAGCATAGTGTTGAGGACAACACGGGTTTTTAACGGGGGGTAGGGTTAAATTTTCATGTTTTCAAAATATTAAAAAAAAAGCCATAAAAATTAAACAATTTTAAACAAGTTTAAAAAAAAAATTCATTTTTGACACTCCAATAAAATGTCGGTTCTCATATGCCCAACGATAGCCGTAAGTTACGGCAGTTAGCCGTAGCTTACGGTGGTTGTCACAATAATAGAACCTTACGGCAACAAGCCCCTGTTTTACGGTGATTTGTTTTTTCCCAGTTATCACCGTAACCTACGGCAAGGAGCCGTAGGTTACGGCTCGCAGTGAAACAGTTGAGGTCCTCCTTGTCGGTTATATATATAAAAAAAAACCAATAAAACCGAAATATATTAATAATAATAATAACAAATTAAAAATACAAACAAACCCCATCCATACAAATCGATTTTATCCCCAACCACACATTCTAGTTCTTCTTCTTCACTTTCATCTCTTTAGAACCCTAAATTTCAAACATCTATATCTCCTTCAATTTTAGACCAAATCAACTGATTTGTGAGTCGATTTCAACTAAAATTTCACGTACAATCTGATTGTGGGTGAATATTTGGAAGAAAACTACACTTTCTTGGTCGATTTTTGGACCTTAGGTGCCGAAAATTTGGGGTTTCTTGTGGGTTTTTGTGTGAACTTCAAGTTTGTGTGATTTTCATCTTCTACAACACTAAGGTATGTGTTTTCTTTACATTCTTTGAATTACATTGTGAGTTGTAAGTTTCCATTACTCTTTTTGCTTACACACTTGCTTGTACATGATAGATGTAGGAAATTGTTGAACTTTTGAATGTATGGGTATAAATGTGTTTGATGATTAGTGGAAATTTTTGGAAAAATTCTGATTTATAGGGGACATCATGTCGAAATTTTGTTTGAAAGAATGAAATTTTGGTTTTTGCACACTTATGCCTATAACATGAAGCAAGTGTGGGGAAGATTTGGAAAAGTACTAACTTGATTTGTTTATGTGGTTGGTGTTTGAATGTGTGTAGGCATGGTGACGAAAAAGGGAAAAGGAATTGCGAGTTCTTCTAATGCGCCTCAAGAGGAGCAACAAAAGAGGAGGAGATTGACTCGGGTTGGTGACCCGGACTCGGAGGAGGATGCACCTCCAAGGGGCCCGAAGCCGGATTGGACAACCGGTTCATTGTTAGATCAACCTGAGGAATGGAGAGAGGACCTGTTTCATGAACAAATGAACAACTTAAAACAAAGGGGTGAAGCGTTTATCTGTGAGAAGGAGATCAAAGAGGTTGATTTCGGGCCGTTCGGGATAACGGACAAGTTTAAAGCATTGGGTTGGGGTGCAGCTTTGAAATGTTATGACGGGGAGGTGAAGAAGATGTACGACAAGCAGATTCAAGAATGGGTGGCTTCACTTGAATGTCCCCCGTATAAGTCCCCAAGCAAGATGAGACTCGTTGGACGGTGCAACGGGGTGAAAGTAGAAATGTGTTATGACTCTTTGCGCAAAATAGCAAAGTTTGACGATAGACCTGCAAATGAGTACATTCACCCGAGTCTCAAAGATCTCTACCACGAGCCTAACAAGCATCCGCAATGGCAAAATATGCTTGACTACCTTTTCCTTCCGGGCACAACACATGGGAAGTTATATAGAAGCAATTTGAAAATGGAAGCGAAATTGTTGTTGACATTGTGCATATATAATGTGGTTCCAAGGCGGGGTGATAAGATGGAAGTGCGGCATCAGGAAGTACCGATTTTATATATGTTGATGCATGGATCTCCCAAGGTCCCTTTCCGATTTCTCGTGATGAATAACATCTGGTTGAGCAAAATTAGTGGAGAAAGAAAGATTATACCTCATTGCCGGTTGATTACGGCGTTGTTAAAAAAATATGGGGCGATTAAAGGTGATGAAAAAGGTTCTTACAAGAGGTTTAGACCATTCGACCTTAAGAATCTTGGGCCAGATTGGATTTACACAGAAACGGAGAGGTATCATAGGTTAAAAACAAATGGGAGAAGGTGGAGAGCGTTGAAGGTAGGTGCGAGGCCGTTACGACCGGGTGAGGCTGAGGAGCCCGAAGTAACCGATGAAGAGGTAAGTGGAGATGAGGATTATCGCGAAGATACCTTCATGGTTGATGCTCAAGTTCAGGGAGCTGGAGTGCAAGCTGGTTATGTGGGGGGTGCATTTGATTATGCACAGCAAGCTTATGATCCTTATTGGGCCCACTCGGGAGATATGGGTCAAATTATTGAACAAAGGCGACCTCCCACTTTTGGAGGATGGAGTGAACCAAATCAAGTGCTTTTTGATCAACAAACTTTCATGGGGGCGAGTATAGAGAGGGCTTTGAAGAAAAGTTATGATAGGAGTGAGCAATGGAACCGTGCTCATATGTATGCCCATGAAAAAGAAGTGAACAACCGCTATTTAGATGATCGCCAGAGACGCATGCATGATCAATGGCATGCGGGCCAACCAATTGAAGGAGATCCGCCCGTTGTGGATTACACCACATTGCCACCAAATGATGGTAGTGTGTCATACCCCACCCCACCATTGCATCATTCTCAGTGGGTGGATCCACATGCTATGAGTTATCAACAGGCGAATCCGAGTGGTGATCAAGGAAGCAGCAGTAGCGGTGGAGCATTTGGCTTTGGCGAATGGAAGGATATGATGACATCCATCTTCGGGCCTCCACAACCGAAATATTACTAGCCAGGTCGTATCTTGCTCCTTTGTATATTTTTGTGTATATTTGTTTATTTCGTATGTTATGTTTATGTTCGGGAGGTAGAGTGGTGTTTGATGTTGATATGTTGTTGGGATGTGAAAGTTGGTGGTTTTTAAAAAAAAAAAAGAAATTTGGGGTTTGAGAGTATTAGCGAAAGCTAATGTTTTTGGGTAAAAGCGATCTTTCCCTCAAAGCCATACATTGGGACAATGTATCCCAAGTGTGGGGATGGGGGAAATTTTTGAGAGTTTTAAAAAAAATTTGTAAACCCAAGCGAAAATTGTTAAAAATTTGAAAGCTTGATATTGTGCCATTTGACACACCGACACCCATTCCTAGTCTTTTCTTGGTGAGGATTTGAGCCACACATGATTGTTATTGATATTTCATTGTTTGAGTGGCGGTGTGTGTTGTGTGTTAATAGAACTTGTGTGTGAATACTTGTTAAATCCTAGAGTTAGCATGCTTTTGAAAATGATAGGGGACTTGTAGGTAGCCTCGTCTAGATGTGTGAGAGTGTGGGAATTGGTGGGTTGGACCTCATACTTTACATATATGAGCTTGGTATTGTGAGGGGTGGGGGTTTGGTCTTTAGATTGCCACGTTTGAGCCTTAAACTGTTCGGTTGTGACCCAAGCCTACTTCCTACAAAATTTTACCGATTGAGATGACCCGGTTTAGGAATTTAGTTTGTAGTGTTGATGTTCTTGTATTTATTCTTGAAGTTTATTGTTGAAAAAAAAAAAGAAGAAAAACATGAGAAAAATGCAAAAAGAAGTATTTAGTTGCAATAGTAGTTGAGAAGTTGAAGATATCTTGTATATAGTTGATGGTTGTTTTGCTTAGTAGTGAAAATAAAAACCGGGTCAAATCAAATTAGCTCTTATATATATGTTCCACTATTTTCCTACCTTTGCACCTAGCCCCGTTACAACCCGTAAGTCTTCCTTGATTCATAAGCATGCTAGATATTTGTTAGGAGGAAACTTGATTCTTATACAAGCTTATTGTCGCACACACACATACACGCATTGAGTGGTTTTGCATTACATGCTAGTAATTCTTGTCACCGAGAGTTTGGTGAGGGGTGTGTCTTATGGTATGGTTAAAAGTTAGTAAAAGGACGATACATTTTAGCTTGGTTTGCATATTGATCACATGTAGTTTTGAAATGGTTTTTGAATGGGTTGCTTGGGACAAGCAACGGGTAAGTGTGGGGATGTGACGGGTGGTCCGTAGGACAACCCTTAAGTGCTTTAAATAGAATAAAATTCCATACTTTGCCCTGTTAATTGCTCGAACTTGGTAACCACTTTACGTTTGATTATGCAGGTGTTAAAGTGCTCAAAATACGGGTTTTAGGAGGCACGAGTGGATATTAGAAGTTGGGGAGTCAAAGCATTGGAGAAATCAAGTGTCGATGAAGAAACAAGAAGAATCACCATACTCAGCGCCATAACCTACGGCCACCTGCTGTAGGTTACGGCTCTCACAATTGTCCAAAAGTGTAGCCGTAAAACAGGAGCTTAATGCCGTAGGATTCATTGCCAGCCGTAACCTATAGCAGGTGGCCGTAGGTTACGGCTCCTGTTGATGTGTTTGGCTTTGTTGACTGCCGTAACTTACGGCTGGGAGCCGTAGGTTACGGCTCCGACTGAATCTCAGCTTGTAACTCCCTCATTAAATTGCCATTTTTATGGAATTTATGGGGACTTATGATTAGGAATCGGTTACTACCTGCTAAGGGACGAGTTCTTGAGTATATTTAGAGATTGGGGGAGTGAAGAACATTATCTTATCATCTATTATCCATCTAGTATCTTTGTTTTTGATTGCATTAAGACAATTTCATCTTATTTTGCTACAATGTTGGTCAAAGCTATGAGTGGCTAGGTTCTTATTGGTCATCTTTGGTGGAAGGTTGTTAAGACGATTGTATTTTGATTCTCAATTTCTAGAATGGTAAACTTGTTTATGTTTTGTTTACTATGATGTTTTATTATTTGTTTGTAAATTGTTGAGTCTTGTTTTATCCTACCTTGAAATCATACGTTCTTGGTGCCGTTGGAAATCGAGATATCATGGGTAAAGTTAGGATGGGTAAGGGTCAATTGGTCATCGGGTAACAACCTCACGTTCTAGGAATCTGAGTACTTCGTTCCCTTTTATCACAACAAGTAATCTTGCATGAATCATGTCTATGTGATTCTTTCTAGTGGATGATAGTACAACCGTTGAAACAAACTGGAAACTAAAGATGGTCATTTTTCTCTCAATTGTTTACAACTCAATTTTCAATTTGCAATTTAATTAGTAATCTTAGTTTTAAAAAGCAAACAAACAATCCAACTCTTTGAATTTACTTTTTATTGCAATTAGTTTAATCTTAGTTAACTTAGATACACTTCTAAATAACACACATTCCACAAACTCCCTGTGTTCGATACCCACTTACCGCTATCTATTTAGTAGTAATTGGATTAAATTTGATTGTGACCGCGACATCACGTCAGTGGCCCTTTCGCAAACACTTATGGGCCTTAAGGAAAGAGATGATGCTCTCAACAGAACCCCTCTTGTCTCCACGAATCATGAGTGGTTCATCATCTGAACGGGGAATACGGACAATCTTCTCATTGCAAAGAATCTCTGCTCGGTGTTGGGATAACCAATCCATCCCAATGACAACATCGAAACTACCCAGAACGATAGGAATGAGGTCGATAGAGAAGGTGTGAACAGCAAGAACAAGATTACAACCCTTGACTACGTGTGTGGCCTCTAAACTCTTACCATTAGCTAGCTCTACAGTGTGCTTGGTGTTCAAAAGTGTTGGGGTACGCTTAAGCATTTGACTAACTTTTAAGGACACGTAGCTAGTATCGGCACCCGAATCAAATAAAACTGTAACATAAAAGTCATCGAGAAGGAACTTACCCGTCACAACATTGGGATCATTCTTCGCTTCACCCTGGCCAATAACAAATACACGACCCCTGGCACCATTGTCATCGTTACCCCCGTTGTTTCCATTCCCCTGGTTATTGTTGTTGTTCTGGTTCCGGTTTAGCTGTGGGCAGTCTCTCTTGAAGTGGCCTTCAGCTCCACAATGAAAGCACCCTCTGTTGATACCTTGCTGCTGCTGCTGGCGTTGATTCTGTGGGGTTTGTTGTTGCTGACGATTTTGATTCGCGGGGCGTAAACTTCTGCAATCCTTTGCAGCGTGGCCTGGCTTGTTGCACCGATGGCAGTTACTTCTGGTGCATGGCCCGCTGTGGTGTAGGTTACAGCGATTGCATTTGGGGTGAACTCCCCTGTACCCTCCTTGACTTTGACTACCAGATGATTGCTGACTAGGGCTCTTGTAGTCGTCAGTCCTTCTCTGCTGAGACTGAGATTGAACAGAGGTCGAACCTTTACTTGAAGCTCCATCCCATTTTCGTTTGTTGTCACTAGGAGCATCTGAAGTAGCTGTATCACTAATACGCTTTGGTAACCTGTTCTGCCCCACCGCCTGATTAGTGAGACGATGAGCCAATTGAACAACTTGCTGGATGGTGGCAAGGTTAGCTGAAGTCACATGACTTTGAATTTTAGGCACTAAACCCTTGAGGTACAGTTCGATACGTTTGATGGGAGGATCCACCATGGTAGGACACAAAACAGCCAGCTCATTCGATCTTTTTGTGTACGCTTCAATTTCTGACCCCGTCATCTTGAGGTTGAAGAACTCTACCTCCAGTTTATGGATGTCATCACGATTGAAATATTCCTCTTTGATCAGTTCCTTGAAGTTGTTCCATGGGGTGGCATTAGCAGCAACCAACCCCAGCATTTGGCCCTGAGCGTTCCACCACGTGAGAGCTACACCCTCGAGAGTACCAGTAGCATACTTCACCCTACGAGCCTCAGGGCATTCACACATCTCGAAGACAGATTCGAGTTTATCAAACCAGTGGAGGAGTCCTACAGCTCCTTCGGTACCACTGAAGGTACTAGGTCGACAGTCCATAAAGGTCTTGAAAGTGCACACATGAGGCTGTGTAGGTTGACCTGTCGTGAGAGTAAGAAAGGATAAAGTTTAACACAAAGGTTGGTTCACGAGAGTAGGATCCAGGGATCCTAGAGTGAGTTGAGATGGCAGGGTATACCTCCTGCCTAAGCGGCTGCAAGTGGCGTAGCAACTTGTTGGTTAATCAGAGCCGTCAACTGGGCTTGAGTCATGTTAATGCGTCCAGCCATGATCTTCATATCAAGGGAAACATGAGTGAGAGAGGTTCGCGAAAGTGCGATGACAGAAGAGAGTAAGCACACACGTGTTTTCAAACAATAGTGGTTACGTTTATCTAATCATACCATAAACATAGTTCTATGTAATCTAGCAAATAGGCAATGTAAACATAAATCATATCACCTAGAATGTCGAGCCTTGCACGTGGAGTGAAGCGTCGTTGTGGATCGTTGAGCACTGTACAGGTTATAGTCTGGTTTTAACAAAAACTTTTTCACCTTATTAAAACCAAGTTCACTATAACCAATGGCTCTGATACCAATCTGTCACACCCCCAAAATCCACACACAGAGTATCACCGCTTGGAGGCGTGACATGACCAGGATCAAGCCACCAATCATATTGAACAAGCATATAAGTAAACATAAAACCCAACACAATATAATTGGTGTCCAAATCAAAACATAGTTTAAGTTGCAAGCGGAAGCATAATGTCAAAAACCAAAGCATAATTTAATAATGTTTAAGTTCATCATGAACACTCAATGTCCATGCTCCACAACGACTCTTCCCCATGCAAGCTCCTGCTAAACCTAGTGACCTGCAAAGCATGTAGTAACGAGTCAACAACAATGTTGAGCGAGTTCACAGTTGGGTGTTGGTTTAAGTTATTCCAAAAATGTAGTTTCCTTTAACTGGCATCCTCGCCGTGGGGGTTACCCCATAGTTGAAAGTGTGTTTTGTTTAATCCCGTTTACTCTGGCAATCCAGCCGTGGGGGCTACCCCATGTTTATACTACTAGACTCTTTACCATATCGACCACTGACTTTAGTCATGTTTATGTGCCCTTAGCGTCAATGTCTATCATCATTGACGTGCCCAGATCCATTAGTTCACGCCCGTCCTCTGCGGCACGGTGTGAGGCTTGTCAGACCTAAATAGCGCTATCTAACTAATGACCCGCTTGCCATTGGCCCGGCGATTAAGTCAATATAAAAAGGAGGGACTTCGTGATAGAGTTTTGGTCTAGTGAAAGTTAACTGTCCATGAGGACGAGGAATTATATTCCTTAACTCGCACTGTCCTACCCAAAGAGGATGAGGAATCCATATTCCTTAACCCATTCCCAACCACTGGGAATCCCATGCTTTATAGAAAGTGTGAACTCACCTTAGATTAGCTCGGCAGATACACGAAAAAGGTTACTTGAGCTATAAGTGGTCAACCACGTCCTAACATGGTTACCATACAAGTCAGGTCTAGGTTCAAGTAGTGCACATAAGTTTACACATAAGTTAACGGGTTACGAACACGTATTGATCATGGCAACACATTAACAGTCAAGTACATAACATATCCGATCTTGTGCGATCAGGATGTATTGGGCTCGCACAAGTTCAGCAACCTTGTGCGATTCACCCATTGAAGCCCAAAATACCCGGCCCAATAAAACATAAGCAGTCCAACATGTAAACGACCCAAACATACAACCAAACAATCAACTTGTGCGATTCATGCTATTCATATAATCTTGGCGACTGGTGTCATTTGTGTGATAGGTCTTTGGGCTTTGAGGCCCAACAGTTATAAGAAAACATAACTTATGCGATCCAATAGTCTTGTGCGACTACTGGTATCTTGTGCGACTGAACTTGTGTGTCTGGCACTTGTGCGATCAGATCAGGTCTTGTGCGACCTGATCTTGTGTGATCAACAACTTGTACGATCAGAAAGCTTGTGTGATAATATTTGTTCTTGTGCAATTTGTTACCAACTTCCCTAAACTTATGCAATCAGTTTTATTGTTTCCATTTATGAACTTTATCAATTAACAATACTAACAGTTTCAATCATGCATAATCTCGATCAAACCAAGCAATTTTCATCTAATTCATATAAACCCTAATTACATTCAAAGCATAAACAATAACTTATCAAATCATATTTCTAGATCCGATTACATGAGCATACAACTGATTACATACATTCGATCCTAAATCATCATGCTAACAATCCGCAAACAAGACATGATAGCCGATTAACATCATCATACACATCCGATTCACTAGAACATCATCATTCACACAAACTATTCTAGTTATCACATAAAATCATGGCATCCATAATATCATCTTAACAAAACAATAACAGTGCAACACTAACCGGTTAAGAGAGTATAACGAGGATGATTCGAACAATAAGATCTTCGATTGAAAGAGGATGTTTGCCGTCGGCTTCAAGAGGAGAGAAAGAGAGTAGGGTTTTGTAAACTTTGTGTGATTTGGTAAAGTGTGGGATATATACTAACACCCTATATGATATTCGAACTAATGGGAGTGGGTCGAACCCTTCATGGGCTGCCCTTAAGGTTCGAGTACAAGAATGTGGCCCGAGTGGGCTTGTGCGATCGGCCAAGTGTTGTGTGATCCTATTATATACATACAAGCACAACACATGTTCACATAACATACACTTATAACATTTATTAAACCAACATGTCAACTAGTCACATAACGTTCAAACGTGTTACATCAAAATACAATGAAGGGTTCTAAATTACGAGTTGTCACATAATTCTGACTTATTTTGGGTCCTTTATTGTTTCTTTTGTTGTTTCTGTTGTTGTTTTGACAGGACCTACAAGAATGCCACCCAGAATCCGAGGAAGAGGTAGAGGCAAGGGGCCATTCATCGCCCCCAACGATCACGAGGCCGGGCCATCACACCGGTGAACTCCATCTGACTCTTTAAGCAAAAGTCCTCAGGAGAACCTCTTTAGAACCTGTGAGGCGTTCAGTCTCGCTAAGCTCCTCACCTTCCTACCTTAACTCTTACTGGCCTCAATCGGAGAATGAGCCCCACAACTCACATCACTCTTTTATACCCCTTCAAAGCCCCAACTCACACCATTCCTTTAACGACCCAACACCCTACTTCCAAAGCCGGTTCAACCTGGCAAACCTAATTGAAGAACCAATGGGTTATAACCCATTGGGACCGAAGGACCATTTCTCCATGGACATGGAAGAGGATCCGGAACCTGCCGAACCGCCAACCGGAACGCCTACTCACCCCATCGAGATTTCGGATGGGTCACCCTTTCTTGGATCACCTTATAGTGGTCCCGACAGCTACGAGGCGAGGTTTACCCAATACGACTGGGTGTTTACTCCCAGTTACCACTCAAATCAATTTTCTTAAACATTTTCAAAATGAGTCGGTTAATTGTACTTACCAGTGTAAACTGACGTATTTTCCCAAAAGGCTAAGTGCAGGTACTAAACAGAATAGGCTGGCTACTGCTAGCATCAATAAAGAGTCTTGCAAGCTTAGATGTTATCAATCTGCTGAACAATATTCCTTTTAACTTTGATCCGCCTGTGGATCCTTTACAACCGTTTTGTAATAAATGATATTACTTTTATTCGGTTTGTAATGATTTTATCTTTCGACTTCCGTTGTGTATATAAACTGTGATAAATTGTCTATGATGATATCAACTACGTCACGATACTCCCCACCAGGCCCACCGGTAATACGTGGAAATATCGGGGTGTGACAGTTACGGTGATCACCGGGCTCTTTTTCTCCGCCGTAAGACAGTTGCAATGAGGCGTAAGGCAAAATTTTCATCATGGCCGCCGTAAGCTATGCCAATGGATGTAGCTTACGGCGCATACTGGGCGAATTTGGACCTTTATTTTTCTATTGCAAACACTTGTTTTAATTTATTATTATTATTTTTTAACTTTTCTATTTTTATGATTTTTATGGTCGTACAATTTTAAAAACGTGAAAATTATACCCTACCCCCGTTAAAAACTCGTGTTGTACTCAACACTATGTTCGGGCAATTCGTAAGAATTTCTCCACACGTGTTTCAAACACAAGTTTTGAACGGAGACAGTAATTATTCAAAAACAAAAAAAAACAAACTAAGCTACCTATGTACAAATATCAAACCTGGGCCTCTCATTCTTCCTCGTCATCCAGTGGGCGTAGAATGTAACCCACTTTGTCGAGCTCAAGATTGTTGATGTCGTTGCCTTCCAAGTACGGTTTAAGCCGATGCCCGTTCACCATTTGTTGCTTATTAGTTTTGCTCATCTTGAATATCGACATCTCCAAATCTCCCCACTCTTCGGATGACATAAGGACCCATCCATTTTCTCTTGAGTTTGCCCGCAAACATTTTCAACCTTGAGCTGTACAACCACACTTTTTGACCCACTTCAAAGTTATTCTTTCTTAACTTTGCATCATGAACCTTCTTTAGTTTGTCTTTATATGCGGATGCACATTCGTATGCTTCATCTCTAATCTCCACGATTTCGCTTAGTTGAAGCTTTCTTACTCGACCCGCTTAGTCATATTTCGCATTAACAGTTTTGATTGCCCAATGTGCTCGATGTGCTAACTCCTTTGGTAAATGACATCCCTTCCCATACACCATCCGGTAAGGAGTAGTACCAATTGGAGTTTTGTAGGCCGTCCGATATGCCCACAACGCATCGTCAAGTTTACTTGACCGACCTTTCCTATCCGTTCGCACCGTCTTCATGAGGATTTCTTTGATTTGACGATTGGACACTTCGACTTGTCCACTAGTTTGCGGATGATACGGTGTAGCAACTAGGTGGTTCACATTGTATCTTTTCAACAATTTCCCAAAATTAAAATTCTTAAAGTGTGAACCACCATCACTTATTATCACCCATGCTACACCGAATCGAGCGAAGATGTTTGATTGCACGAACTTGCACACAACGGAATGGTCATTAGTTATTGTAGCGATAGCTTCTATCCATTTTGAAACATAATCCACCGCAACCAATATATACAAAAACCCATTTGAATTTGGGAAAGGACCCATGAAGTCTATTCCCCAAACATCAAACATCAAACACCTCAACCACCAAGATTGGTTGTAGAGGCATTTCATCCCGCTTCGATATGCTTCCCACTTTTTGACAATTTATGCAATTTCGAGCAAACTCGCAAGAATCTTTAAAAATTGTGGGCCAATAAAACCCACATGACAACACCCGATAACCCGTTTTGTTCCCACTAAAATGCCCTCCTCATGCCGACGAATGAGCATGGGTTAAAATCTCTAGTACTTCGGTCTCGGGAACACGTCTTCTTATCACTTGATCGGGTCCAATCTTAAATAAGTCCGGTTCATCCCAAATTTATTGTTTAACTTGGCTTAGAAATTGTTGTCTTCTCTTCTTCGTCCAATGATTTGGAATTGCACCCTTGGCCAAATAATTTACATAGTGAGCATACCAAGGTGCAACAAAAGTAGATACGGCCAACAATTGCTCATCGGGAAACCATTCATTAATCTCGCTTGGGTCATCAACATCTTCTAATGGAATTCGGGACAAGTGATCCGCAACAACATTTTCACAACCCTTTTTATCCCGAATCTCCAAATCAAACTCTTGTAACAAAAGCACCCATCAAATCAACCGGGGCTTTGCGTCCTTCTTTTCCATCAAATATTGGACCGCACTATGATCCGAATACACGATCACCTTGCTCCCCCAAATGTAGGATCTAAACTTGTCCAAGGCATACACCACCGCTAATAATTCTTTTTCGGTTGTGGTGTAATTCAGTTGCGCCTCGGCGGAACAATTTTGCAAAAGTGGGGACCGTAACCTACGGCCAGAGTCGTAGGTTATGGCGCTGACTGAAGTGCTTTCCCTTGTTTCCTTTGTTGCGTGTTGATTTCTCCAATCTTGTTTCCACCACCTTACAACTTCCATCCAATCTTCACAAAAGCCAATCCTTATGCACTTCAGCACCTACAAAACCAAACAACTAGTAGTTACCAAGTTCAAGCAATTAACCATGCAAAGCATGGGATTTTAATCTTTTTAAAACACTTAAGGGTTGTCCTATGGACCACCCGTCAAGGTGTGTAAGTTTGTATATAACTAAATAGAATTTTATAAAGGCATGTTATGCCTAAAAGAAATAATTTTTCTTAATATGTGTTTTAAATAAATGATGACGAATAAGATTGTAAATAAAAAAAAAGCAAAATAAATTTAGAACTTGGATTCCCGACACTCTAAAGATAAGCCCAAAACATCTCTTCTACCTATTCCATTTGGGTGTGTAAGCCACATTATAGAGTTTTGCTTGAGGAAAAGCAAAGATTCAAGTGTGAGGGTATTTGATGTACGTAAAATACAACATATAAATTATATCAATACGGCGTAAAATCAACCCCTTTTCGGTACTAATGTTGGAAAAACATGTTTCTTTGCTTCTTTTTAATTTACAGGGTCAAAAGAGCTTAAATGCACAAAAGAAGCAAAATAACAGCAGAAACCAACATAAATACAAAGAAGGAGGATTGGCATGACTCGCCAAGCCCCAATCCACATCCAAACCAACAAAATAACAAGAACAAAAGCATTGGCATGGGGTCGTGCCCACCAGGCATGGGTCGTGCCCAGTAAAGATTCTCTGTAGAATAAAAGAAAACAGCAAAATACAAACCAGACAGACCAACACGGGGCCGTGCTAAGGCAAAACGAGGCATGGTCAACTTTAAGATTCGCAGAATCAGAGATAGTACAGCAAGTACAATGGCCACGGGCCGTGCCGTTGACACACGAGGTCGTGTTAGTACAGGATCTGACACTGCAGTTAATGAAGAAGAGAGAGAATGAAGGCCACGGGGTCCATGTGAACTGACTGACTTCAACTATAAATAGGGGTGCTTAGTTTCATTCCAATCCATCCATTGGCAAACCACTTCTCTCACACTTGCCATCACTCCACCACCACTACAACACCAACACCAACACCAACACCAACACCTACCACCATCATCCATCTCCCATCTTTTAGAGTGTGTAGTAGTCTCGGGATCCAAGATCGATCGTAAGAGTTCTTTCAAACAAACGCCATGCTTGGATAAACTCTTACATCATTTGGTGAAGACAAATCTTTTATGTATTACTTTTTTGATTTCCAACCTTTGGTTCCTTTTTATTTGGGTATGTATTAGTGACTTTAATAACTAGTTTTCTATATTGAAGGCGAATTTATTTAACCATTCTTCATGTTTTATTGATTCACTTATTCGTGTCTTTGCGGTCTATATAAAGCACGTTAACTGCCTAGAAGGGGGTTTGAAGGGTGGTTGGGTAATTCTATGTCTCGTTTAGTGTATAGATCCTGCGAGAACCTGGTTCAAGCCTAGTAAGACTTCACGAGTGGGCGGTACAATATGCCTCGGGAGAAGTAAGAACCGCTTGAATCCCTTATTTATAAACAACTATTAAAACTTTAAACCAACCTTGCGGGACTGTATCCTTGCTGACTCAGACCAATAGGTTGAGGGTAACGCTGATTGGAAGGGGGCCTAGCACTTTTCTCATTAATAACTTACTTAATTATCTTTCAGTAATCCGACCTTGCGGGACTGTATCCTACCTGACTCAGACCAATAGGTTGAGGGTAAAGCTTCCTTGAAGGTGGCCTACTACTATAACTTAATGATAATCTCTTAAAATGCCCAAAGTGGGGAAATCATTAAAGGATACATAAAAGAGGAGTTGGAACCAAGTGATTCCTTCTTGTCTATTTATTTTTCTTATATTTTACTTTTATTTTCTTAGTTTATATTTTTATAACTTTCAAAACTTTTTATCAAAATTTTGTTAGATTAGACGTTAATGATAAGCCGGTACTAAAAGCTCTTGTGTCATTGGACGACCTCGGTATCTTGCCATCACTATACTACGTCCGCGATGGGTGCACTTGCCCTAACGTGTGTAGAGTGATAGTATTATATCGTGTTTTATAAATTTAAAACTTGATTCGCGAGTAAAAAAAGCTTAAAATATATCTAAAATTTATATACACCCGCACACACGTACCAAACCACTAAAACGCCACAAATATTTTTTCAAAAATAGTGTTTTTTTTAGTTTGTTTTGTCTTGTTTATAGTTTAAGTTAAAAACCAAGTTCTAAAAGTTCAAGTTTTCACAAATTTACAACCGATAGCGACGTGATAAAAAGAACCGTACAAGAAAAATTC
This sequence comes from Helianthus tuberosus, assembly GCA_030545235.1. Taxonomy (NCBI): domain Eukaryota; kingdom Viridiplantae; phylum Streptophyta; class Magnoliopsida; order Asterales; family Asteraceae; genus Helianthus; species Helianthus tuberosus. Next base: position 48,461 of record JARYGA010002294.1, on the reverse strand, counting down.
ATACAAAGGTATGACAATCTTTTTAAAATTTGATTGTGTATATGTTTTAACACATTTACCCTTTTCCCATAAATTGTGAGTTTTGAGCCGTTTCTGAGCATTCAATATCATATCTTTACTAAATGCTCACTTTTCATTTCTTATGTGATTAGCCTGTACGGTTCTTACGAATCTAGAACTTCACAAGACAATACATTCCTGGCCCTTACCGACTAATCCAAGTAAGTACATGATTGAGACATTAGGACCATAAACCATTTTTCTTTTTCAACCTTATTTTCTATTATTCACCCCACAAAATTTTTCCCTTAGTTAACCCCTTTTGGCCTAAACCTTTCATTTCAAAACCCGCAAAACATCATTTTGCATAAATCACCCATCACCCAAAACCATCTTTTACTTTTACACCCCTTTATTTTAGTAAAATTCATTTCTTTTGAAATACGTAAAAATATGTGACTTAATTTTCTTGTGAATATTCTATCCAAAAGAAATATATATATATATATATATACATATACATACATACAGTTGCTTGAAATAAAACAAGCAAACTTATTGCTTATAAGCATTTAGTTGGTACCTAAGTTACAAATAAATTTTCAAAAAAAAAAAAAACCCGACATTTTACGCCTTTAGCTACTTTTCATATTAAACTACCATACCCTTAACCGAAAACCTACTCTTTTAAAGTCCTCTTGATATTTACAAGGATTATGTTAAAAAGGACGAGGTTTGATTACTTGTCACACATATGGTAGGAGTAAGTTCTATACTGGTATCGAGCATTTCACTTATACATCTTCAGCCGAGTGTTGAGTGATCACTTGTGAGGAGTAAGTTCTATACTGGTATCGAGCGACACTCTACAAACAAGATCCGAAAACTTCTCTTCTACCTATCCCATTTGGGTGTGTAAGCAATGTTGAAGAGTTTTGCTTGAGGACAAGCAAAGATTCAAGTGTGGGGGTATTTGATATGCACCAAATGCAATTATATCAAATAAGGTATAAAAATAACCATTTTTAGTACTAATGTTGGAAAAAGTGTGTTTCCTTGTATACTTTTGATTTTCAGGATTAAAAGAGCTTAAATGTACAAAAGGAACAAGTTAATGTGAGTGCATATGTCTATCGCTTTCGTCAATCACGTATTGTAGCTTAATCAGATAAGATAAGACTGGTGCTGAACTGAGCAAAACATAAAGTTTATATGTGTTGAAGTCCATCCGTACGGATGGACATAGAGGCGATCCAGACGAATGGAGGTCAAAGGCTATTCGTAACATTCCAAGTACATTCGGACGATTGGACATAAAGTCCATTTGGATGAATCAGCAAGTCTTATCCATTCGTTAATGTAGATCCGGACGGATGGGCATGTAGTGTAAATAACTTTCATGTCTTGTTCATTTGGTATCTTTTGTGACTTGAGAGTGGGAACTCTTTTCAATTGTTTTCATGGTTCTGTATTGTTACAATATCAATAGAAAATAACATTTAATTACTTCTTTGTGTCTAATCTACACACGTACTTGGATTCCGCACAAGATACGTGTTCTACACATTCAATGGTTACGAAATCGATCCTTAGAGCGAATCCACAAGTGGTATCAGAGCGGGTGATTGATTGCACGTATTGAAGACACAAAGATTCAACCAGGTTCATCAGATTCAGAGTTGAATTCATCATCTTCTACACCTATCTTCTTCTACTCATCTTTTACTCATTCTTTTGAACTTTAAACACAGATTTAAAAAGATTTCACTGTTAAAATTGGCTAAATTTTGGATATGTTGTGTGAAAACCAGTTTTAATCAATCCTACAAAATTTCAGATAAAAATTCTAACAAAAACGACATCAAATCATTGCAAAGCATGGTTGCTTATGTTTAGATAGTTACGAACGGATGTGGTCTTGATTGAGTCGATTCGGACGGATATACTACATTATACATTCGGACGACTCAACTCGTTGAGATTCTCACATCCGGACGGATCCACATAGGTCCATCCGTACGAATCGGGATCGGATTTAAATTCAGTTTGTGTTTGTGGATTCGCACGAACGGAGAATTCTACATCCGTACGAACCAAGTTTTTGTGTTGTTTGTTTTTCAAAGTTGATTGAAGTGTTTGTTTGATTGTTTACAGGAATCATGGAAGAGGAATTCTATAATGAGTTTTACAATGCATTCACAACTGAAGCAACACCTGTGACAAAGACTGCTTCAAGTGTTATTTTCGAGAGTTTGAACTATGATAATGTATACGGAAATCATCAAAAGACACCAAAACTAATGAATATATAAGATTATCATTAGTGGAGCAGTAGATTTGAAAACTAGGTGAAGGCTTATGCTTATGATAGTTGGGTTATGTTAACTTTGGGATATGAAAAGCCGATAAACGATAAAAATGAATTACTTCATATTAAAGCATATTCGGATAATGATAAAAAGGAACACTCTTTTGAACTAAGAATGGTAACATTATTACAACAATCTGTTAGAGAAGATATTCTTTTCTTGCTTCAACATGGTGAAACATCAAAGTCAATGTGGGAAGTTGAAGGTAATAGCCGAAGGTGGAAAGGATATCAAGAAAAACAAAATATCCTTGTTGCAAAAGGAGTTTGACCTGTTCGGATGCATGAAAGGAGAAATTGTCCGAAAAATGATAGATAGATTCTGTCATTTGAAAATTGAGCTAGAGAGGTTTGGAATCAAGAAGGACAAAGAAGAGATTATCGACAAACTGATCGAGGCTTTACCGCATGTCGATGATTGGCAAACATTTGTAATGATTTTGAAAAATGATGCCAGGTTTGATGAGATCACTTTGGATGGTTTGATTGAAAAACTTGAAGGTCATGATCTGAAGTTACAGAAACACAACAAAATGACCAGTTCAAATTATCAGCAGAATGTTGATTTGTACTATCGAAAAAGTATGCTGATGAACAATCACGAACCAATGATCAGTACGACATTTAGTGCTGAAAATTCAGGAGATTCTTCAAAGAGCAAATCTCAGAGCTATGATCCAGGATATCATTCATCGTCTGCTCAGCTAAATTGAATTCGAATCAGAATTGGAAAGATTCTTCGAACTTTAATAGTGATTTTGCTAGACAACATATGAGTTTCTTGCCTTCCATTGTGGAGTCTTATGAAAGTTTGGTCGCAGGAAAAATCGGCAATCCAAATATGACAAAGGAGGATTACGACCAGGTAGACCCATAGGAAATTGAGCTCATGGATATCAGGTGGTGTATGGCTAGCGTAATCAGGAGAGCTCAACGTTTTATGGTGATCATTGGGAGAAAATGTCTTGAAGGTCCTGACATGAAGCTTGGATTTGACAAAGCTAAGGTCACTTGTTTTAAGTGCAAATAAAAAGGGCACTTCAGAAGAGAGTGTACCAATCGGCAAGCTGATGATAGTGTGAATCCATTTCATGAAGACTATTATAAGAAAACTATCTATCATTGCACCAATGAGCAGCCGTAGAGGACAAACCAAAAACAAATTGGTGAAGGTTCATCGAATGAGAGAAAACGAAGTGGAGGAGGGCATAAGAAGGGTGACCTATGCCAGCACCGAGAAGAAGAAGAAGAGTGTTGAAGAAATCGTTGACGAGAGCCAGAAGATGAAGGATGAGATTCTAAAAAAGACGACCAACAACACACCCGTGGCAGATCAAGTTGAGGTAACAACTCAAACTGAATTTACTAAGTCGTCTGATAATGCTAAATCAACTGATAAAATTGATGAAATTGATGATAAATCTGAAATCAAAACTGAAGTGTAGTGCAGGAAATGAATGGAAACATGTAGTGTCTGTACTGAGAAGGGTGAAAATTTAAGATCCAGAAACATTGAATTTACTAAAATAGAACATATTTTCAAAGAAAAATGTAACAAAATGCTTGAAACTAAAAAGGGTTTAAAAAAAAAAAAAAGAAGAGCTGACACAAAAATGTGATATTCTTGAAAAAGAAAACAAAGTTTTAAAACAAAAGTGTTCAGCTGATTGCAACGAGTGTTTACAAAAAGATAATATTATTCAAGTGTTGCAAAAAGAATATGATGGAATGAAACTGTCATATCATACTGTAAAAGAAGCTCATGAAACTTTGAAGAGTCAGCTTAAAAGTTTGGATGGGAGATTGTCAAAATGTTTAAAAACAACAAAACTTGTTGAAGCCAAGTATGAAGATAAACAACTAGTTTTAAATCAATATATTGATGAAGTTGCTAAACTTAAACAAGAATTGGCTGATAAAGAAAAGGTTGTGAATAAACTTCAAAGTTATCATACTTCTTCATACATTTTGTAACATATTTTCAACATCACACAAGATGATAAAGATTCTGAAAAGAACAAAAATGGAATTGGATCAGAATTTCATCAGGTGCCACCACCGTTGGAGAATAAGTATACATTCTATGATGACGAGAAAGTGCCAAAAGCAATAAACATTGTTGACCAATTGCCTGACAATATTGATGTGACTTACACCAAATCTGATGACGTTGGTGATTCAGAGGTGGTAGGTAAGGTTGTTGAAAGCGTTCTGAAAGATGAGTCTACCAAAACAGATAAGTCTGAATCACACAATGAAAATGAGGAAAGTTTTTACAAAAACTATTTGAAAAATTCAAAATCTAAGAACAGTGCGAATGATGATCTAGCAAGATTGGCATATACCATGATTGGATTGGACAAATTATTCTCAGATGTTGAGTTTCAATTCAAAATGTGATTCAGGATAAAATCGACAAAGTGTTCAAACTGGTAGAAATCGAGAAAACTGAAATTGCAAAATATGCTGGAAAAGCGAGCAAGAAAACTTTTTATAACAAACCTTGTTACAAAAAGAAACACATGAAGGTTGGGTTGGGTTATAAAAAGAAACAAATCCAAAAGAACTGTTTTGAAAATTCAAATTTTTAGAAAATGACGAACTTTGTTCACGGAACAAGTTCCGAAGAAGAAAAAGAACTCCAATTTAGACAACAGCCTAATGAAGAGTTCTATGCTCAAAAGAAACAACAACAACAGGCCAAAGATGTTTCAAAGAAAACATGCTTTAAGTGTGATCAAAATGGACATGTTGGTCGCAAATGCCCAAATCTAAAGCTTATTGATGTTGAGAAAAAGAAAGTTGATGTTGCTCAAGAGAAAAAGAAGTCTAATATTGTGAAACAAACGTCAACAAAGTTTAAGACAAAACGAACTTGGAAGCCAAAAATATTCAAGGTTGAATCATAACAAACTTGGAAACCAAAGACACCCAGATTTGAGACAAAAAAAAAGTTAGAAATCCACGGCTTACTTGACAAAGCCAAACCAATTTTGTAAACCAAAAATTGATTTGTCAAAACAAAACATTCAAAATGAATCAAGGTTTTATCAAAGGAATGTTTTAAAAGGACAAATTTGGGTAGTCAAGAAACAGACTACTGTGAGTGACAAAAGGAAAATGGATTCAACCAACAAGGTTGAAAATAAGAACGAAATAGTTTTCGTTAAAAATGACAAAGATTTTCCAAAATTGAATACTTCGTATTGTGTCACAATACCCAAGGTCAAACAGGCCTGGGTTGCATTATTCAAGTAACTGAGTTAGTGTGAATGTGCAGGTATTCCAGCAGTCAAATGAATGTCATCATGCAGAGCGGAGCAACTTGGCACCGAGGGCACAGGAGGAGGCAGACCCCTGAAATTGAAAACAGGGAGTTGGTTTATTTTTGTAAATAAATAAAACTTAATTCAAAAATCCTAAAAATAGAAAAATATAAAAACCAAAAATATGTTTTTATTTTGTCAAAAATTGAAAAATAAAAAAAAAATTATTTGTTTCTAAATTTGTTAAAATCAAAATTTTAAAAAATATGTTGAATGAATATGCCGAAACCCTCATGGCCGAACAAACATGATTAATTTCACAAGTGGTTGAAAATGGTTTTAACATTGTTAAAAATCATTGTGTTGTAAATCATGGGGGGTACTTTCTGCAATAACATGTCAAGCAGAACATGGATGGCGAGATGAAGCTATCTACACGGTTTGTCAAATTTTCTTAAAACGTTTTGGATTTTCGGGGGAGTAAGAATTTTGAAAATACAAAAACATTTGAAAAAAACAGAAAAGAGTTTTGTGTAAAAAGAGGAAATGATAGTACATCAGTAGACAATCACAGCATGCTAAAGAAATGGAAAGTCAAATGTGATAAACAGTCTCATTCATGATATGCCAGTAGCTTTTTACACACTTAGTAGATTGATTTCGAGATATAAACCTAGAATCAATAACTTTCTTATCTCGTGGGGAACATCTCTCGGATATATGGACTTGGTACTCCGAAATCTCGTTTGAGAGGTTGCCTGATTCTGAGATACTAGGTCTTTATACTGTTTGATATATAGGTATTATACCTGGTCTTCTGATTTTGCATCAGCAATGGTCTGGACCTCGTATAATACTTTGCATGCTTTAAAAGCTTTCCCTCTGCATAAAAATTGAAAAATATCGAAAGATATAAATCAAGTGTAGTTGTAAAGAAGATTCCTAAGTGGAACACACCTAAATTCGAGCCTTCATCTCTTTGACTGAACGGTAGTTCATACCTGAGCTCTCAAGGTCTCACACTAATCCAGAGAACATATATCAATATAGTATATTCACCTGCAAAACTGAATTTAGGGTATCTTGATACGGGAGTATATTCTGAGGTGGGACACACGAATAAGTTAAGTGCTTAAAACATTAATCTCGTATCTTGAATCAGTTGAACTTTGTGTGAGAATTTAAGTGGATCACTATACTGACAATCTAGGTGAATCTTTTAAAACTTAAAGTCTAAAAAGGTCAACGATGCTTATGATTTGTCAGAAGCTGATATGATCCTCTAACACAACTCACAAAAATATGTCTGTAAATAGTTTGTTGTTATTTCATTTCAGATTAAACCAAAAAAGATTTTCTGTGTGTTTTAACATAAAGTTTGTAAAAATATAAAAATATTTTGTTTCTACTTTATTTTCGACAACCGATGTCTGAAAGCTGAGTTTCAAAATCTAAAGTATGTTGAACGCGTTTCTGAAAATAAACAAGTTCATTAGTTTGAAACCCGAGGTTTTAAATCAAAATTTCAAAAACAGTTTGTGAAAATCTCCAATGTCATTAATTTGGACTTTTATGTTAATTTGTGAGGACTTTGGATGCTTCATTGTCAAATATATAGAAGTTATTTGATAGTGGAAGAGAGCCAGGAAATTTATTTCTACAATTGAATTAAGTTATAAATCCTAGATGAACTTAAAAAGCTTTATTGTCAAAATATCTGTGATAAGAGCTAGGTTTTTCGACTCTAAAATGATTAAAAATTTCTCTCATAAATGTTTTAAATTGTCATATGAGTCTTCAGATTATGATCCTGATAGCTGAGTCTAAGGGGAGTCTGGAGAAAACTTCAAAGCAATGGGGAGCTTGCAATCGAAGAGCCAGGTGACTATCCTGGATGAGAAACTAAAGAGAGAGACTGCAGAAAGGGGGAGTAGCTGAGGCTGTAAGCAGATCCAAGGGGAGTCTGTTAGAGTAAAAAGGAGAGTTTGTGGAGCTAAAGTTGTTAAAGCTTTGTGAAGACTCATAGATAGAAAGCTACGAGATTTACTATAGAAATATCCAAGGGGGAGTCTGTGAGTGCATATGTCTATCGCTTCCATCAATCACGTATCGTAGCTTAATTAGATAAGACAAGGCTGGTGCTGAACTGAGCAAAGCATAAAGTTTATATGTGTTGAAGTCCATCCGTACGGATGGACATAGAGGCGATCCGGACGAATGGAAGTCAAAGGCTATTCGTAACATTCCAAGTCCATTCGGACGAATTGACATAAAGTCCATTCGGACGAATCAACAAGTCTTGTCCATTCGTTAATTTAGATCCGGACGGATGGGCATGTAGTATCAATACCTTTCATGTCTTGTTCATTTGGTATCTTTTATGACTTGAGAGGGGGAACACTTGTCAATTGTTTTCATGGTTCTGTATTGTTACAATATCAATAAAAAAACAACATTTAATTACTTCTTTGTGTCTGATCTACACACGTACTTGGATTCCGCACAAGATATGTGTTCTACGCATTCAATGGTTATGGAATCGATCTTTAGAGCGAATCCACAATTAACGACAAAAAACAGCATAAATACAAAAGAAGGGAAGTTGATACAATATACCAACCCTCCGAGCTTCACCCCAAGACCAAAAACAACAACTCAGAAGATAAGCACGGTCCACGCCACCAAGGCATGGGGCCGTGCCCCACCCAAAATTCCAGGAAGAAAAAGACAAACAGAAGCAGCTAAGATACACGGGGTCGTGTCCCATGGACACGGGCCGTAGTCAACTCCCATATATGCAAATCTTGGAACGTACAACAAGTACAATGGCCATGGGGCTGTGCCGTTGACACACGGGGACGTGTGAGCATCTTGACTGATAAGCTTATTTAATGAAGACAGAGAAGAAGAAGGGCACAGGGTCGTTCCTACCAGGCACGGGGCCGTGTGAATCGTCTGTTTCCAACTATAAATAGGGGTGCTTGGTTCACTCACAACTCATCCCTTGGCAAACCATTTCTCTCACTTCCACCACCACAACACCACCATCATCCACCACAATCATTAGAATTAGAGTGGGTAGTAGTCTCGGGATCCAAGATTGATAGTATGAACTTACATCAAACTATGGCCATGCTTGGCTAATCTCTTACATCACTTGGTGAAGACAAAATCTTTTATGTATTACTTTTGATTTCCAATCTTTGGTTAACTTTTTAATTGGGTATGTATTAATGACTTTAATAACTAGTTTTTTATATTGAAAGTGAAATTTATTCTATCATCTCTTCGTGTTTCGTTAATTCACTCATTCATGTCTTTACGGTGTATACAAAGTATGTTAACTGCCTGGAAGGGGGTTAGTGTGACAACCCAAGTTTCCAAGGTCATTACTCGACATAATACTCGTTCGCAAAGTGTTTTTTTTATAATTGGTGTGCATTATAAGTTGTTTATGTTGATATATGTTTTGTGTTAGTAATAAAAGTTATAAACAATTTATTTTTGGATGAGACTTATCACTTACACTCCCTGTGCGACGAAACTTGGAACCTTCGACACAACACCCACCCGACGAACTTGGAGTTTTCGTCACACTCACCACTTCGAAGAAACAAGACACTTTCGTCGGGAATGGGCTTTGGCCCAAGGCTGTTCGGCCGGCCCAATTTCGTTTATGTTATAACCCTTGAGATCAGTTACATTAGAGCACGTATAGAACCCTAGAGCATATCTTTCCCTGTGACGGCAACTTAGATTCTCCGTGATGCTCTCAGGCATTCGTAGCGGTTAGTGTCCTCTCATTATAGTGTGTTATGTGCTTGGTATCGTATGATATGTTGGTGACTAGGGTTTGATGATCTAGATTTCTTTTAATATTTCGAATCTTATGATTTGTATTCGTTCATGATCCTTATTTAGAATGGATGGCTCTGGTTGATGTAGTATATGATGTTGCATGATGTTTGTATATTTTATGACTGTGATGGAATTAATCTTTGTGGTTATGTGATCATAATAAACTATGTGATCGGTTTAGGCTTGCTTGTGAGCAGATTCGACGATGTGTGTTATATGCTGAATCGATGTTGATTTATGATGAATAATCGCTAGTGAATTACTGGGTAGCATAATGTTAGTGATCATATATAACCTGATGTGGATGATAAATTGATCGTAATGTCACGATTGTAGCCGTAACATGTTTTAAAAGTGGGATGAAACTATTACTTGAATGGATTCCAATGATGTTTACCGTATGATAGGAATAATGATATGATCACGTAACTATTAGATGATCATTAGGGTTTCTGGGTTACGTAACTGTTGATGATGATCATGCTTCACCTCGACGAAATCCTGTGCCGACGAAATCCTGTGTCGATGAAATCCTGGGTCGACGAAATCTCAAGTTTGTGTCGACGAAATCCTGTGTCGACGAAATCTCAAGTTTCGTCGTGACCTTTTCGTCGTAACCCTATGTCGATGAAACCTCAAGTTTCGTCGTGAAGCTTATAGGGAACAGTAGGTTAATATGTTTATGTATACTACGTGTATTTTAAAAATTGATTTTTGTTATTCACTGTTAATGATGTTTACATTTGATCGAATAACATGATTTAGTTTTTGCAATCAGTACACCTAACTATTGAACATGGATATGGAACATACATGCAAATTGTGAATATGAAAGGAGTATATAACTGTTATGTATTAATCCGTGATCATTACCTTGCATGCATTCTATGATTATAATTTACGTGAAAACATTACAAACATAAACTGATCACGTGTGTATGAATACATAGGCTTTGATTGAATAAATTGAACGTGTAGTTAAGCATACCGAGCAAACCGAGGTGAGTTCACACTTTCCACAAGGCATGGGATTCCCAAGGGTTGGGAATGGGTAAAGGATTTAAACTGAAACTGCGTGATCTCCTGGTTTGGAACACGTACACACCCTCTTCATTGAAGGGTGACAACATGCGATAAGGATTGGATTGGAACCTGCGTAATCTCCTAGTTTGGGGATTTCGTACACACCCTCTTTATTGAAGGGTGACAACACGGATACTAGACCAAAAATCTCTATCATGAAGTCCCTCGTTTTATATCGACTTTATCGTCGGGCCAATGGCGAGCGGGTCATTAGTTAGATAGCGCTATTTAGGTTTGACAAGCCTCACACCGTGCCGCCGAGGACGTGCGTGAACTAATGGATCTGGGCACTAGTCAATGATGATAGATGTTGACGCCAGGGCACCAACTTACTTTAGTCAATGGTTGATATGGTAATGGGTCTATTGGTTCACATGGGGAAGCCCCCACTGGTTATGGATATGTTTGGGGAAACTGGTTAACTTATGGCTTACAAATGAACTCATGGTTTTTGAAACAACTTATCAATGAACACCAACTGTGAACTCGCTCAACTTTGTTGTTGACTCGTTGTTACATGCCTTGCGGGTTGTTAGGTGCTTATGGAGCTTGCACGAGGAGGAGAGGTCGTTGTGGGATATGGATTGTTATGTCCCATGCTTAACATTTGAACTTTAAGCTATGTTTTGGTTATTTAAACATTACTATGCTTCCGCTGATTACTTGAACATGTTTGGTTTCTTTTGAACACCAATTATGTTGGGTTGGGTTTGGTTTTATTTAATTAATTGCATTGTTCAATATGATTGGTGGCTAGATCCTGGTCAGTCACGCCTCCATGCGGTAATACTCAGCTTGTGGATTTTGGGGGTGTGACAGTTTGGTATAAGAGCCATTGGTTATAGTGAACTTGGTTTTAAAAAGGGAAAAGTTTTTGGCAAAAACCAGACTATAACCTGTACAGTGCTCAACGATCCGCAACGACGCTTCGCTCCACGTGCAAGGCTCAACACTATAGGCAATATAATTTAAGTTTATATTGCCTGTATGCTAGTTCATGTAGTGTATTGTTCATGGTATGCTTGGTCAACATAGCACCTGTTGTTTGAAACATTGTGTGTTTACTCTCTTCTGTCACTCCACACTTACGCATTGTCACGACGCTTTTTTCACTCATGCTCTCTTTATTGTGAAGATCATGAGTGGACGTATCAACCTAACTCAAGCCCAGCTGACGGCTCTAATCAATGAACAAGTTACTGCAGCACTCGCAGCCGCTCAAGCAGGAGGTACAACCTGCTATTGCAACTTACTCTAGGATCTCTAAGATCCTACTCTTGTGAACCAACTCTTGTGTTTAACCCTGTCCTTTTCTTATTCACACAACAGGTCAACATGCTCAGCCTCCTGTGTGTACTTTCAAAACTTTCATGGATTGCCGACCCAGTACTTTCAACGGCACTGAAGGAGCTGTAGGCCTCCTCCACTGGGTTGAGAAGCTCGAATCTGTCTTCGAGATGTGTGAATGCTCTGAGGCTCGTAGGGTGAAGTATGTTACCGGTACTCTCGAAGGTGTAGCGCTCACGTGGTGGAACGCTCAGGTCCAAATGCTGGGGTTGGCGGCTGCTAATGCCACCTCATGGAATGACTTCAAAGATTCGATCAAAGAGGAATACTACAATCGTGATGACATCCACAAGCTGGAAGTAGAGTTCTACAACTTAAAGATGACGGGGTCGGAAATTGAAGCGTATACGAAAAGATCGAACGAACTGGATATCTTATGTCCTACTATGGTGGATCCTCCTATCAAACGCATCGAGCTGTACCTTAAGGGTTTAGTGCCGGAGATCTAGAGTCTTGTGACTGCAGCTAACCTCGCCACTATCCAGCAAGTTATTAGATTGGCTCATCGTCTCACTGATCAGGCAGTTGAGCAGAACAAGCTGCCTAAACGTATTGGTGCTACTGCTACTTCTGATGCCCCCAGCGACAACAAGCGCAAATGGGATGGAGTCTCAAGCAAGGGTTCAACATCAGCTCAGTCTCAGTCTCAGCAGCGAAAGACTGTTGACTACAAGAGCCCTGGTCAACAATCTTCTGGTAGTCAAGGGCAGAGTGGGTACAAGGGGAACCACCCCAAATGCAATCGTTGTGGTTTCCATCATAGCGGACCGTGTACTAAGGGTAATTTTCAGAGGTGTAACAAACCTGGCCATGCAGCCAAGGATTGCAGGAGCCTCTACCCTGCAAATTAGCAACGACAGAACCAGCAGCAAGCTCCACAGAATCAGCGTCAGTAGCAACAGCAGCAACAGGGTAACAACAAAGGATGCTTTCAGTGTGGTGCTGAAGGCCACTTCAAAAAAGATTGCCCCCAGCTGAGTCAGAAACAGAACAACAACAAAAACCAGGGAAATGGAAACAATGGGGGAAACAATGACGGCAATGGTGCCAGGGGACGTACGTTAGTGATCGGTCAGGGTGACGCAAGGAACGATCCCAACGTAGTGATGGGTAAGTTTCTTCTGGATGGCTTCTTTGTTACTGTTTTATTTGATTCGGGTGCCGACACTAGTTATGTGTCCCTAAAAGTTAGTCAAATGCTTAAGCATACCCCAACACTTTTGAACACCAAGCACATGGTAGAACTAGCAAACGATAAAAGTCTCGAGGCCACACACATAGTTAAGGGTTGTAATCTCGTCCTAGCTGGTCAGACTTTCCCTATCGATCTTATCCCCATCGCTCTTGGTAGTTTCGACATCGTTATTGGGATGGATTAGTTATCTCAACATCGAGCAGAGATCCTTTGCAAGGAGAAGATCGTCCGCATTCTTCGTTCTGGTGAAGAACCTCTCGTGATTCATGGTGATAAGAGCGGTGCAGTAGTGGGCATCATCTCTTCCTTAAGGCCCAGAAGTGTTTACGGAAGGGCCACACAGCTATTCTAGCCCTCGTTATTGACTCATCAACGAAAGAAAAGAAGATAGAAGACATTCCTACCGTACGTGACTTTCCTGAGGTATTTCCTGAGGAATTACCTGGTCTTCAGCCTCATCGTCAAGTTGAGTTTCAGATCGAACTAGCTCCAAGGGCAACACCAATAGCTCGAGCACCTTATCGTCTAGCTCCATCTGAACTAGAGGAACTACAAGAGCTCTTGGACAAGGGTTTTATTCGTCCTAGCTCTTCGCCTTGGGGAGCTCCAGTATTATTTGTGAAGAAGAAAGACGGTACCTTCAGAATGTGTATTGACTACCGTGAACTCAACAAGGTGACCGTGAAGAATCGCTATCCTCTTCCATTCATTGATGACTTATTCGACCAGTTGCAAGGGTCGAGTTTCTACTCAAAGATTGACCTGAGGTCAGGCTACCATCAACTGAGAGTCTGAGACAAGGATATCTCTAAGACAGCATTCAGGACTTGTTATGGGCATTACGAGTTTCTGGTTATGCCTTTTGGATTGACAAACGCACCTGCGGTCTTCATGGATCTTATGAACAGAGTGTGCAAGCCTTACCTGGATAAGTTTGTTATTGTTTTCATCGACGACATCCTGATATATTCGAAGAGTCAGGAGGAACACGAGCAACACATGAGGCTTATTTTGGAACTCCTTCGAACAGAGCAGTTGTATGCCAAATTCTCGAAATGTGACTTTTGGCTTTGCGAAGTCCACTTCCTAGGCCACGTGGTAAACGAGGATGGGATTCATGTTGATCCATCCAAGGTAGACTCGATCAAGAACTGGCCTGCACCCCGTACACCAACAGAAATCCGCCAATTCTTCGGTTTGGCGGGCTACTACAGAAGGTTTATCAAGGATTTCACCAAGATTGCGCAACCTCTCACCTCACTAACTCAGAAGGGTGTCACCTATCGTTGGGGTGATGCACAGGAATCTGCGTTTCAGCACTTAAAGAATAGACTTTGTAGCGCACCTATTCTCTCATTGCCTGAAGGCACAGACGATTTTGTGGTTTATTGCGACGCGTCCATCCAAGGACTTGGTTGCGTGTTGATGCAACGTGACAAGGTCATTGCTTACGCATCACGCCAACTTAAAGTTCACGAAAGGAACTACACTACGCACGACTTGGAGTTGGGAGCATTGGTTTTTTCTCTTAAGATATGGAGACATTACCTGTACGGTACCAAGTGCACTATTTACACCGATCATAGGAGTCTCCAGCATATATTCGAACAGAAGGAGTTGAACATGCGACAGCGTCGATGGGTCGAACTCTTTAATGACTACGAATACGCGATCAAGTACCATCCGGGCAAGGCCAATGTTGTGGCTGACGCCCTCAGCCGAAAGGAGTCAAAACCTAAGCGCGTGCAAGTGTTACAACTTACCATTCAATCTAGTCTTCCCGCTCAGATACGAGATGCTCAGGTTGAAGCATTGAAAGAAGAGAACATCAGGGCGGAGTCCTTACGAGGATCGAGGAAACGGTTAGAACAAAAGGAGGACGGTGCCTACTATGTAACCGGGCGCATCTGGGTTCCACGTTATGGAAATTTACGCGAACTTGTGATGGATGAAGCACATAAGTCTCATTACTCAGTACATCCTGGTTCGGATAAGATGTACCACGACCTAAAGACTACATACCGGTGGCCTAGCATGAAAGCCAACATAGCAACTTACGTCAGCAAATGTTTGACTTGTGCGAGAGTCAAGATTGAATATCAGAAACCATCCGACCTACTTCAACAACCAGAGATCCCGACATGGAAATGGGAGCAAATTTCCATGGATTTTGTTACTGGCCTACCTAGATCACAACGAGGAAACGATACTATTTGGGTGATAGTGGATCGATTGACTAAGTCTGCGCACTTTTTGGCTATCAAAAAACAGACAAGTTTTCTACTTTAGCAGACGTTTACTTAAAGGAAGTGGTTTCGAGGCACGGGGTGCCAACCTCCATTATTTCCGATCGTGATGCACGTTTTACTTCTGAGTTGTGGCAAGCTATGCACAAGTCCTTTAGCTCACGTTTAGACATGAGCACCGCTTATCATCCACAGACGGATGGGCAGTCTGAGCGCATCATCCAAACCCTTGAAGACATGCTTCGAGCATGTGTAATAGATTTTGGAAATGGTTGGGAAAGACACCTCCCTTTGGTGGAGTTTTCGTATAACAACAGTTACCACAGCAGCATCCAGGCTGCTCCGTTTGAGGCATTGTACGGACGTAAATGCCGATCACCTCTTTGTTGGGCAGAGGTTGGCGACTGCCAAATCACGGGTCCAGAACTTGTAGTAGACACAACAGAGAAGATTACTCAGATATGACAACAAATGGTGGCAGCTCGTGATCGTCAGAAAAGTTACGCTGATAAGCGTAGGAAACCTCTAGAATTCCAGGTCAGGGACCAGGTTCTACTTAAAGTCTCACCCTGGAAGGGTGTGGTTCGTTTTGGTAAACGAGGCAAGCTAAACCCACGTTATGTTGGACCTTTCGAAATCACTGAACGAATTAGCAAGGTCGCTTACAGATTGAATCTACCTGAAGAGCTTAGTGGAGTTCACAACGTATTCCACGTGTCAAATCTGAAGAAGTGTCTGTCAGATGAGACCCTCATAGTTCCTTTGAAGGAGCTCACAATCGACGATCAGTTGCGATTCGTCGAGGAACCAGTAGAAATCACAGACCGAGACGTTAAGGTTCTCAAGCGCACCAGAATACCTCTTGTTCGAGTTCGTTGGAACTCCCGTCGTGGCCCAGAGTTTACCTGGGAACGAGAAGACCAAATGAAACTCAAGTATCCCCAGTTGTTCAAGAACAATGAAACCACTACTGAGGCTGAAGCTACTGCGGAATTTTGGGACGAAATTCCAAACCAACGGGGGGATGATGTGACACCCCAGGAAACCACGCAACCTATCTAGCTTCCTCAGTAACTACATGCTAAATTTCAGGATGAAATTTCCTTCAAGTTGGGGATGATGTGACAACCCGAGTTTCCAAGGTCATTACTCGACATAATACTCGTTCGCAAAGTGTTTTTTTTTTAATAATTGGTGTGCATTATAAGTTGTTTATGTTGTTATATGTTTTGTGTTAGTAATAAAAGTTATGAATCATTTATTTTTGGATGAGACTTATCACTTACACTCCATGTGCGATGAAACTTGGAACCTTCGCCACAACACCCACCCAACGAACTTGGAGTTTTCGTCACACTCACCACTTCGACGAAACAAGACACTTTCGTCGGGAATGGGCTTTGGCCCAAGGCTGTTCGGCCGGCCCAATTTCGTTTATGTTATAACCCTTGAGATCAGTTACATTAGAGCACGTATAGAACCCTAGAGCATCTCTTTCCCTGTGACGGCAACTTAGATTCTCCGTGACGCTCTCAGGCATTCGTAGCGGTTAGTGTCCTTTCGTTATAGTGTGTTATGTGCTTGGTATCGTATGATATGTTGGTGACTAGGGTTTGATGATCTAGATTTCTTTTAATATTTCGAATCTTATGATTTGTATTCGTTCATGATCCTTATTTAGAATGGATGGCTCTGGTTGATGTAGTATGTGATGTTGCATACTGTTCGTATATTTTATGACTGTGATGGAATTAATCTTTGTGGTTATGTGATCATAATAAACTATGTGATCGGTTTAGGCTTGCTTGTGAGCAGATTCGACGATGTGTGTTATATGCTGAATCGATGTTGATTTATGATGAATAATCGCTAGTGAATTACTGGGTAGCATAATGTTAGTGATCATATATAACCTGATGTGGATGATAAATTGATCGTAATGTCACGATTGTAGCCGTAACATGTTTTAAAAGTGGGATGAAACTGTTACTTGAATGGATTCCAATGATGCTAACCGTATGATAGGAATAATGATATGATCACGTAACTGTTAGATGATCATTAAGGTTTCTGGGTTACGTAACTATTGATGATGATCATGCTTCACCTCGACGAAATCCTGTGCCGACGAAATCATGTGTCGACGAAATCCTGTGTCGACGAAATCTCAAGTTTCGTCGTGACCTTTTCGTCGTAACCCTATGTCGACGAAACCTCAAGTTTCATCGTGAAGCTTATAGGGAACAGTAGGTTAATATGTTTATGTATACTACGTGTATGTTAAAAATTGATTTTTGTTATTCGTTGTTAATGATGTTTACATTTGATCGAATAACATGATTTAGTTTTTACAATCAATACACCTAACTGTTGAACATGGCTAGGGAACATACATGCAAATTGTGAATATGAAAGGAGTATATAACTGCTATGTATTAATCCGTGATCATTACCTTGCATGCATTCTATGATTATAATTTGCGTGAAAACATTAAAAACATAAACTGATCACGTGTGTATGAATACATAGGCTTTGATTGAATAAATTGAACGTGTAGTTAAGCATACCGAGCAAACCGAGGTGAGTTCACACTTTCCACAAGGCATGGGATTCCCAAGGGTTGGGAATGGGTAAAGGATTTAAACTGAAACTGCGTGATCTCCTGGTTTGGAACACGTACACACCCTCTTCATTGAAGGGTGACAACATGCGATAAGGATTGGATTGGAACTTGCGTAATCTCCTAGTTTGGGGATTTCGTACACACCCTCTTTATTGAAGGGTGACAACACGGATACTAGACCAAAAATCTCTATCATGAAGTCCCTCATTTTATATCGACTTAATCGCCGGGCCAATGGCGAGCGGGTCATTAGTTAGATAGCGCTATTTAGGTTTGACAAGCCTCACACCGTGCCGCAGAGGACGGGCGTGAACTAATGGATCTGGGCACTAGTCAATGATGATAGACTTTGACGTCAGGGCACCAACTTACTTTAGTCAATGGTCGATATGGTAACGGGTCTAGTGGTTCACATGGGGAAGCCCCCACTGGTTATGGATATATTTGGGGAAACAGGGATACTGGTTAACTTATGGCTTACAAATGAACTCATGGTTTTTGAAACAACTTATCAATGAACACCAACTGTGAACTCGCTCAACTTTTTTGTTGACTCGTTGTTACATGCCTTGCAGGTCGTTAGGTGCTTATGGAGCTTGCACGAGGAGGAGAGGTCGTTGTGGGATATGGATTGTTATGTCCCATGCTTAACATTTGAACTTTAAACTATGTTTTGGTTATTTAAACATTACTATGCTTCCGCTGATTACTTGAACATGTTTGGTTTCTTTTGAACACCAATTATGTTGGGTTTGGTTTTATTTACTTAATTGCATTTTTCAATATGATTGGTGGCTAGATCCTGGTCAGTCACGCCTCCATGCGGTAATACTCCGCTTGTGGATTTTGGGGGTATGACAGTTAGAAGGGTGGTTTGGGTAAAGTTCTTGCCTCGTTCAGTGTATAGATCCTGCGAGGATTTGATTCAAGCTTATTAGGACTTCCTTTGAGGCAGATAACATCAAATCGGGGGAAGTAAGACCGACTTGAATCCCATATAATTAAACTACTATTAAAACTTTACACCAGCCTTTTGGGACTGTATCCTCGCTGACTCAGACCAATATGACCAAGGGTATAGTTGCCTCCAAAAGAGGGATATGCCACATTTTGCATTAATAACTTACTTAATTATCTTTCAATATTCCGGCCTTGCGGGACTGTATCACTGCTGACTCAGGCCAATATGGCTGAGGGTAGCATTGCCTCCAAAAAAGGGACATGCCACTATAACTAAGATAATCTCTTAAAAACAAGAAGTGCGGAAATCATCAAATGATACATAAAAGATGAGTGGGAACCAAGTGATTCTCTCTTGTTTATTTGTTTCTTTTACTATTTTATGAAGATCACATGATACTTCAACACCTCTCAGCAACTGACAATGTACAAACATGAACCTGTTTCTCCTCTTAATTAACAGAATACTGAGTTAGGATTCTCCTCCTCCTACATCTTTTAAAGAACTCGAGTTTGAATGATTGGAAAAGAATGAATTTTGCAAGCATCAGCCTAGGGGGAAGATGTTGATACATCTAGAGGCTGACGTTCTAAAATGATGAAGTGATCATAAATCAAGACTAAAGATAAAAGATCTCTAGCTATTATCAAAGGGGAATTTCTTCATGAATATTTATGTGTCTGTTACTATACGAATAGGCTAGATTGAGTATGTATTGAATATGTGTTTGTGATGGTGATTCTAAATGATTAAACATGATTTAAACGAATGAGACATTCATTTGAATAAGACAAACGAATGAGACATTCATTTGAAAGGGCTAATCGAATTTATCCTATTTGATTGAATGATTCAATCGAATGGAATGGTCTATATATACATACATGTTCAATTGGTTGACTCATTAAGTTTTTGAGAGGAAAGATCACACTTGACCTCATCCCTGTCTAAACGATGTAAATTCTTTCGTTGTTAATCTAATTTGTGTTGGAAACGTTATGCTACCAACATTTCTACCGAATTGAGTTATTTATCTCGAAACTTCCATCTATGAACTATATCTAACACTAATCTTATGTTCTCAAACCGAACCGGGTTTTTGAAATTGGTATCAGAGCTACGATGATCGACCTAATTGAACTAACCATCAATTAGGTTAGCTAAGCTTTGAATTCTTTTAAGCATAGAATTCTTCATCAGTCTGTCGACTAAATAGGAATTCTTTCTCTTTTTCTAAACTTTTTCCATGAACAAAGTTTATCTTTTTCTGAAAATTTGACTTTTCAAAACTTTTCTTTTGATTCTTTTTCTTTTTGTAACCCAAACCAGCTCTTGTATTTTTCTTTCGATAACACAAATTTCTTGGTTTGTTATAAAAATATTTTCTCCTTTCAAATTTCTTGCTTTTCCTACAAGATTTTCAACTTTAGAAAACTCAATTTCCACCAATTTGAACACTTTTTCAATCTTTTCCACAATCACATTTTGAATCAGAAATTCAACATCTGAAAACAATTTGTCAGATCCAACCATGCGATATGCCAATAATATTGGATCATCATTTGTTTTTTAATCAGATTTTGAATTTTTCAAATAATTTTTGTGAAAGCTCTCTTCATCTTCATCTTGTGATTTGGAAATGTCAATTTTGGTGGAATCATTTTCATCTTTAAAAACATTTTCAACTATATTTTTACCTACTCTGATTCATCAACATCAGGTTTGGTGTAAGTCACATCAATATCATCAGGCAACTGATCAGCTTCATTTGAAATAGATTTTAATTTGATATTCAGTGCCTGTTCCATCTCCTCAAATTGTTTTCGACAATAATTCTCCATCACTGGAGGTGGAACCCGATGATAAGTTGACTTTTTGCCCTTGTTAACATTTTCCTTTTCAGATTTATTTTCTTCAGCTGGAATTTGAAATATACGTTCAAGAATGTATGAAGAAGCATTGTAACTCATCATTTTGTGTTGTTTTTCTTATCAGTTTCTGCCAATATATGTTTGAGCAAAGCAACTTGGTCAATATAGAAATTTACTGTCAATTGCTTGTCTTTACAATGGCCTTCAAGAACCTTGATAGTTTCCATATATTTTATGTTTCTATCTTCAAGTCGCTTAATATGACTCTTCATTGTATAATATATCTACCAACTCTTCCCGATTCTTTTCAATCCCTAACAATCTCAATTCTTTAATCAAATAACAAAATCTTTCAATCAGTTGTTTAACTGTTTCGCCTTTCAGACTTGTAAGCTTTTCAAATTCTTTCTTCATTAGCGCTCTCTTGCTTTTCATCACCTTCTCATTTCCTTCATATTTATGTTTTAATGCATTCTTTATTGAATAAGCAGTTCCATTGTGTTTTGACAATGATAGAATACTATCTTTCACTGATTGTTGTAGACTTATCATTTTCTTTTCATTCTTGAATTTTAAATTTTCCTCTTCATTATAGTCCGTCAATGATTTCTTTTGACCATCATTCTCCACCGGTTCATTATATTCGATTAAGATTGCCTACCAACATCCCATATGGTAAGCTTGAACCCAATTTGCAAACCATTCTCCCCATTTTTTATATTCATCTATGTTCATTAACCTAGGTGGTTTAGATTGCGTTCCATGTTCGTTTTCTGACTTTAAAATCTGAGCCACCCAATCTAGCATTGTTGCAAAAGCATTATAAAATTCAGAATCCATGATCAACACCTTCAAAAGTCAATAAACGATCAAACAACTTTGATACAAGATAAAGATCCCTTTTGTGCGAGAGAGAAATGAATCTCATACAAATTTGTCAAGCTGAACAACTTAAACCACAAATGAACTCTTTCGTACAAACTGGATTAGTCTGTTTCATACGAATGTGACAATTTTCCAAGAAACTCAGTTTTAGCACTTTCGTACGAAAGTGTCTGGAACGACTCGGACGACTTGTGAAACTCAAGTTGTATTTTTTATGATTTTTCCAAGAATTTTCAATGAATTAGTTTGAACATTGATCTAATTCTTCCAAGGATTGATTAAAACATGATTTCGCACATTATATCCAAAAATCAGAAAATTTTGTCCTTCAGTGTTAATTTTGTATTTTAAGTAGAAAGAAGATGAGTAGAAGAGATGTGATGAGAAAGATGATGTAATCAGATCCAAATTGGCTTGAAATCTGCTTAATTTTGCTTGAATCTTGTGTTATCTGTCATTGAAACTGGTCTCCATGCTCTGATACCACTTGTGAGGACCGTTTCGGCAGTCTGAATGTTTCAACAGGCTAATACATCTTCATATCTCGTACGGAATCCGAGTATGAAGATGACATGCATAAGAACAAGCTAACTAAACTGGTTTCTATTGATTATTTGAAGTTACAGAACCATGAAACCAAATGACATAGTTTCCCCTCTCAAGTCCATAGTTTTTTTTCAAATGACAAGACCTGAACCCTTATTTATAGGAATCCCCAGTAGCATGAACCATCTTGGACGACTGAGGCTTTCATACGATTGGCACCTTGGGACGACTAGGTAGTCCCTTTCATACGAACTACACATTCGTACGAATGGGCACTAACTTTACAAACTCGTCTTGTCTATCAAACAATCCTATACAATCAACTACGACTCGATACTTTGACAATTATAGACATGATTGATGGAAGCAATAGACATAATGCATTCACAGCCAACCAGAGGACCGTATCATGATTGTGCAGATGAATTTTGATTGTGTTAATTTTTTATGACAAAACTGATGACTTGTTGCAAACCTTTGAAAGAACGAGCCTTTATCATTTTTTTGGACCAGTAGAAATGATTGATTGATGTAAAGCTATCCTAGGAGGGGATGATGGTAAGCAATCAAGCTTAAATTTCTAACTAATCGGAAAGCGTATTTTTAGGCAGAATCCTAATACAGAAACATTGAGGATTTGGTTTTGCTGCAAAAACTCGGGTCAAAGTTTCTTCAAATCTGAACTTCAGTCAAGAGGGAATCTATTGAGCATTTGAGATGAAATCAATAGACCCGTGACAGAAGTTACAACATATTCAACACAGATGATTGATTGATTGATGTAAAGCTAGCCTAGGAGGGGTGATGGTAATCAATCAAGCTTGAATTTCTGCCTAACCGGAAAGCGTATTTTTAGGCAGAATCCTAATACAAAAGTATTGAGGATTTGGTTTTGCTGCAAATACTCGAGTCAAAGTTTCTTCAAATCTAAAGCCTCGGTCAAGAGGGGATCTATTGAGTATTTGAGATGAAATCAACAGACACGTGGCGGAAGTTGCAGCATATTCAGCACAACATTCGACAACAATGTCCAATGGGGAGACTGTAACACCTACATATTAGAATCTTATTGCGCTTCATCAACTGGTATCATATTCTCATCAATGTCGTTTTCATCGTATTGGCATATTACATAACGTTTATCTTCATGTTAGGCAATAAGATACCAGCATACATTATATATCTCAATTGCTTTGTGTGAATGCATATGTCTGTAGCTTCCGTCTTGTATCGAGTCTTAGTTTATCATGTATTGTATGTAATTGAATGTTATCCGTGTCGAAGCAAAAGGTAGTTTGATGTATAAGTCCATTAGCACGGATGGAGTCCATCCGCGCGGATGGACAATAGTAGTTAGTTCGCGCGGATCTAGTAGATCCCCTCTTAGTTAGCACGGATGGGCAATGCCTATATATAGGAGTGTTGGGGTCTTGATTTGTACAACTTTTGACATAGTGGGGAAACTCTGTCAAAATCTTTTCCTGGCATTGTAAAGATTTTTTATTAATGAAAAGATCATTCAACGATATCTTTGTGATTATGTCTACCTACTACACGGATTCCGCACGTGATACTAGGATCTAGGAAGCCGGTCAGAGTGTACATCGAGACAAAATGGTCCTCACAAGTGGTATCATAGCTTGGAGGCTGGTTTCGAGACAGAAGATCACTTGATACCAGAGATATTCAGCAGGATTCAAGCCGATTTGAATCCAGTTTCTCATTCTTTTACTCATTCTTCTTTTTCAAATCTTTCTCAGACTTTAAACTCAGAATTAACGACGAAGTCATGGACAAATTGGACTGAATTTTTGACATGTTGTGCAAAAACTATTTTTAATCAATCCTTAAAAAATTCAGACCAAAATTCGGCTTAATTCACATAAAAATCTAAGAAAAATCCATGAAAAACGCAACTTGGGTATTCGCAGAGTAGATCCGCGCGGATCATCACAGTAGATTCGCATGAATCCACATAGTCAGTTGTGAATTTTTGAAAGGTTAAAGTTAATTAGCACGGATCAGCAGTCCTGATTCGCTCATATCAGCTAAAACAAGTTTTTCTTAAATTTGGTGCATTCACACAGATCAACGTTCTTTATCCGCACGAATCGAGTGATAAGTTTGAGTTTGAAAGTGCTTGGTACATTTGCACGAATCAACAATTATCAATTAGGTATATTCACCTATAAGACTGAATCTAGGGAATCTTGATACGGGAGTATATTCTGAAGTGGGACACGCGAATAAGTTAAGTTCTTAAAACATTAATCTCGTATCTTGAATCAATTGAACTTTGTGTGAGAATTTAAGTGGATCAGTATACTGACAATCGAGGTGAATCATTTAAAGCTTAAAGTTTTTGTAGATCAACGGTGCTAGTGACTTCTCAAAAGCTAATATGATCCTCTAACACAACTCACAAAAATATGTCTATAAATAGTTTTTTTGTTATTTCATTTCAAATTAAACCCAAAAGATTTTAGTTTGTTTTAGCATAAAATTTGCAAAAATACAAAAAGATTTTATTTCTGTTTTATTTTTCGACAACCAATGTTGGAGAGCAGATCTTCAGAATCTGAAGTGGAGAGCAAATCTTGTATAATCTGGGTGGGAGCTAATCTTGAAATGATAGAAACCTGAAAAGTTTATCAAGTTCATTAATTTGAAACTTGAAATTTGTGACAACCCGCACTAAACCAGGTATCCGTACAACTTAATTAATGATTAATTACTACTTGATTACTGTGCTTGTTTGAACTAGCTGATAAACTGCTACCTGCATACTGATACATGCACTTACTTGCATCATACTTTATTTGCTGTCACTACATTAATTACATACTGAACCCTAGTGACAAACATGATGCACAAAAAGCACAGTAGCACTAAACGGATACACGGCGAACATGCTGATATGACCAGCATCAGGCAGACACTGCCTCTAAGGCCTGTTAAGAGCCTCAAATATTTTGGCTACACTGGTAGTGAGTGTAGGGATATAAGGGTTGTGGTACCGCGTCTCTAGGAATAAGATACACTGATTCGGATGAGCCAAGAACGTACTTTAAGTACCAAACACAGCACTTTAATAATTAATCCAGCTTCTAGCTGACTAGTAAAGTGCCAGAACATGAGAAAATAACACTAGACACTTTCTAAAGTGTCAGGAAAACAAATTGTGTCACTAGAAATGTTAATAACGACACTTTAAAGCTTTTGTAACGCTTTAACGGATTACTATCCAACCGGACACCCGGACTTTACCCGGAACACGAAAATATTAATATTTTCACTATTTATATTTTTCTGAGCCAGTTAGGGTCTCTGATTACCCTAACACCCGCCATAACGTGTAACATATTAGTAACGGGGTTAATTACTTAACTTAACTTGGTTTAACATAACCATCCCCTAACTAACTAGTTAAGATCGAACCAACCCCCCACCCCATTCCCTAACCGTCCCCTTGTATGGGGGACATGTTTGTACAAGTTTGATTATGTAAATCTAGTGTTGTTTAATATCAATGAGACACAATATCCATTGGACAATAACACCTAATCTTGTCTATAAAATAGCACTAAGACACATGATAATTATCACTAATCAACACCACAAAAATTACTCTTCTCTCTTGCCCTCCCACTCTCGGCCGAACTCCTCACCACACCCATCATATTTTCGGCTCTTGATCTCATCATTCCAAGATCATACACACTTCACAAGTCGCATATTAGGAGCCTCGGAGCAAGCGGAACACGAAGGACCTCTACCGTTAGCTTTTATCCACGCATTTTTCATCAAAGATCTTCCCTAGCCCCGAGCTAGAGGTATAACATTTAAAACTTGTTTTTACACTCATCTAAAGTGGTTAAAAGGAATATTGTCGGTTAAATATCGTTAACTTATGTTTTGATGCATTAAAGTCTAGTAAAAACATCAAAAATGGCGGTTAATAGCTTGTAACTTGTGTAAAAGATGTAGTATTTGGAATATGAGATTTTTGAGACCCGATCTATGATGTGGTAGCTCGGATCACCGTTTAACCCGACTTTGTAAGATCATGGATCTTCACATAAGCTCGTTTTTGTTTAACACGAGGGTTAAAAAGTGAAACTCTACCACACAAGATACATGAACTTGTGTAGAAATATGTTACTTGTGTAAAAGTGATTTAACCGGTACAATGGTGTTTAAAACTAGCGGATCTACGTATCTGCAAGTGGTATTTTTGAAGAACCACACATTAAAGAAACCATGTATTTTAAAGAAAGGATCTTACACTAACAAATGTGATATTTTTATAAACCACAAGTGTGTAAACACTTGTGAAACGAAAAGATCCGACAAATAACTATTTTTGGGAAAAATGACTAGAAGTTGTAAAGACGGATTTCTCTAAACACGGGGTTTCTACGAGGTCAAAGTTACTTTATATAAAGATCTACATATATAAAGGGGATTTACACTATAGACTCGGAAAAACTGCAAGTTCATGCGATTATGCGATTTACATACTTATCGACTAGTTTGATGTGTCGGAAATTGTTTGTTTAAATAAAGAAGTTGTTGAATTGATTTGTTAAAAGAAAATGATACGCTTGAAAGCGTGGCCACCTCCAGTTACAGAGGAAACTCTGGCGAAATTTTCTAAAAACTTAACACTTAGGCTTATTTACACAACAAGTATTAGAACTACTTTTGGACATATTTCGAAACATAAATTTCGCCAGCACTATATTTTACTAAATATTCGGAGGTGGGGTTTTCACAAAGATTAACGTGATAAATATATTTTGTCACAACACTGTTTACGATTATTTTGTGAAAATACATAAATATTATTTTAGAGTGAAAATAATATTTACAAGCGTTAATGATTCCAAAACTTTACGAACGCTTCCACAAACATATAAATTACACCGGTAATTACATTACCACAAGATTGATAAAACGTAACTTACGCACATGTATTGTATCCCCCATCCTTGGGAAGAAGAATAACTACCAAGTGTATACGGAACATAAACACGAAATAGTTGTCTAACTATTTCCCAAAGACATAAACTGTAAAGCTAAGGCACGGCTGTCCGTCTAATAGAATTAGCACTTGTAGGTCGTTGCACAGCTTACTGTATTGGAGACACTTGGTAGAGACGCGCATTCACTGTGAGTTCATGTCCCCCTTTTCTCTAACTGTTTTCAGTTTACTTAACTGCGGGGGTGAAATACATGTTACTATGATTTACGAGTACTTTACAACGGTATGTTTAACGTAAGGAGGTGTTATACGATCATGTGAGTGGATAGGAACAACATGGGGCCATTAGTCCTCATGGAGGGACCGAGGGACAGGAGCGGTAGATCTATCTGGGTGTAGCGAGCCCAGCCCCCGGCCAAACTAGAAACGGACCGTGGGGTGACTTTGTCCACATACTTTGCCGTGGCGAAATCTGCTAGGTTTGAGTCTCCCTATTTGCACTTCACATATGTCAGTGGCCTTGCAAACCATTGGTGATCACAAGTCCTCTTACACTGCTACATACCACAACTATTTTTATACTCACAAGTGTTTTACATACTCACTTACACATGAACTCGCTCAACATTATTGTTGATTTTTCAACTCACATGTATTTCAGGAAATTAAAACGGATCTGGCACGGTATGGAACGTTTTCCGCTGCACTTGTCATGGAGTCATCAGGGTTTAGGGGATGTGTCTCTTTCCTGGACAAGACACAGTCCTTAAACCACGTTTATGCTATGTTATAAGTTGTAATGTCTACTGAACAAGGTTATGGTTGTATGTTAAAACAATGGTACTGTATGTTGTTTTCAAAACTTAATGGATGACTTGCATGGTTTTTAATTCATATATCTTTGTTATGATTAAGCTATGGTATTAAGAAGTCACACCAAAAGTTAACCACGCTTCCGCAAAGCCAGGGTGTGACAGCTTGGTATCAGAGCTCTGATCATAGCGAACTAGGATTCTTTCTCGAGTCTAGACTATGATCACTAGGGCTCTCACGAAAACATTTTTCTGCATACCACTTAAGTCCAGATCCAAAACTTTTTACAAACAAATGTTGAGCACATTTTATTAATTATAGGCTCAGCTTGGAGGGCTGAGGATCGGTCTGGAGGATCGAGGTGATTAAGGTAGTTGAGCACGTTGGTTTGTTATAGGATCGATCTGGAGGATCAAGGCTCGGTCTAGGTGACCGAGGTAGTGGGCTAGCAAGGCTAGGAAGAAAAGGCTCGGCTTGGAGGGCTGAGGATCGATCTGGAGGATCGAGGTTTGGTTTAAGTGAAGGATAGAGCAGTCTTGTAGACTGGATGGTATTGGCTAGTAAGACTAGGAGGATTATGTGATGCCTTACTTGATGACTTATGTGATTACTTGATTTATGATTGACTATTTGTGCATGTTTGTGTATATGTTACAGACACATGGATTCTGCAGACACTGGTGGTTCAGGCACCACAGGCCCGAGGCCTATCGTTTCAGACGACATTGAGTCATCGGAGCACGAGGTTTACACGTCCGACTTCACTAGCACAGATGAGGACGACTTTCAGCCTTTTGCACTACCTGACGGTGCTGGCGAGCTCGCAGATGGTCCTATCGCAGGGGATCTACCACTGGCACTGATCCCTGCTCCTATACCGCTGGCTGCGTACCCAGCTTACGATTTACCCATCGACGATGAGGAGGATGATATCGATATGTTTGATGAGGAGCCTTTCGAGGAGGATGCTCAGGGCGAGGCCCTTCCTGCTGCCGATCCCTTGTTGATCGCAGACGCACCCGTCGCGGAGTCACCTGTTCACTCCCCAGTCGCGGACTCCTTTGAGTCTGTAGCTTCTGTACCCTCACATGTTCAGAGTGCACAGCACTTCTCTTATGGATCCGATTCTGACCAGGCTTTTTCTGTTGCTCCCATACCTGGACTTGTTTTTGACCATGACGACGAGGGGGATTCAGATCCTGTGTTTCCACCAGGATTTGATCCTGACCGTGATTTAGAGTTTGTCCCGATGGACGAGTTGATGGAGGATCCAGCAGATCCTATTGACCCTTTTGATCCGATTGACCCAGATTTTGAGTTTGAGATGGCTTTTGATGACTTCGAGCCTGCCGTTGCTCCTGAGCAGGCAGCCGCTCTAGACCCTATACCAGAGCATGACCTAGTACATGCTGATATCCCTTTTGAGCCTGTTGTTGCTGATCTCCCTGTAGATGTTCCTGTGATTGAGGGCGATCATGTTGCTGTTGATCCCATTGTTCCCTTACCCGTTGGTGATGTACCTGTTGACCACCCTATAGAGCACCTTGCACCCGTTCACCCTGTTGTTGCTCCCTTATTTGATCCCGTTCCCCTAGAGCCCGGACATGCACTGTTCGCGGCACATATGGATCCACCGGATGAGTCCGCACAGCACGGTTGGATACCGGCTGATGAGGATGTTCCACCTTTTCCTCCACAGATTCCTGTTGCACCACATGTTGACTTTTCATTTCAGGTTCCTATGTTTATACCTCCAGCAGGGCCTAGAGAGGGTTCTTCAGCACACCCTGATGGGCATGTACCGATGCCTATCCCTTTTATGCCTCAGACGTCATTTGTTCCACCCGCTGTTGCACCGTTTCACGTGGCACCTTTCGACCCCACTAGCGAGCCATTTCTTTGGGCACCTGGCTCTGGTATGCCACCCACTGACCCCTACCATGCTTTTCACAGGGGACACACTATTGAGGACGTCTTGATGTCCTTTGTCGCACAGCATGAGTCCCACACACAGCGTATACAGGAGCTCGAGAGAGCTCGGTTGTCACCTTGTCAGTGCCATGGACAGGCACCCTCCCCTCTACAGCCGTTTCGACCTTTACCTCCGGACTTTGCTGCCCGTCTCTTTACTTTAGAGCAGCAGATTGCTTCCATTATTCGTACACAGCGAGCCCAGGAGGAGGACTGGCTCCAGTTACGCCGGTTGTTTTATACTCACTTTCCCCCTCCTCCACCACCATCTGCATAGAGCTCACCAGTCACTGATTAGATAGACGAGGATGAGAAGACGGCGATTGTTGGATAGCACAGCATTTTGGAGACCACTTTATGATTTTGACTTTTGACATATACTTGATGTTGTATTTGACACTGATCTGTTACGATTTTTGGACAGGGGTGATGTAGCCCCTAGTTGATGGATGATTGTATGACACTATGATGTACTGATACACTTACTCTGTGGTCTTGATGTATGGCAATCGCAGTATTCTCATCATATCTGTTTCGCTTGATTACTTATTGCATTGTTATGGTATGTGATATGGATGATTGATATATGTGATGTATTGATGACATGAGATATTACGTGCTATTACTATTACTATATATGTACTTTTCGCTATGGCCTGACCAACGTAAACCATCATTTAGAAAATGCCGCCAAGACGCGAGCCAAACATGCCAACCAATGAGGCAGAACTCCAGCAGATTATTGCTGCTGCCATAGCACAGTATGCAGCCTCTCAGCCAGGAGCAAGCGGAAGTGTTAACCAAGGCAATAACAATCCACCTCACGGTAATACCACGCCATTCGGACCTACCATGAACTAGTTGGAGATTTTAGCGATGATGCTAATGCCAAACACATGTTTTAACATACGTGCAGGATGCACCTACAAGCAGTTCTTAGACTGCAAACCAGTTAACTTCGATGGCACAGGAGGTGCAGTTGCCTTTACCCGCTGGGCTGAGAAAACCGATTCTGTTTTACGCATGAGCAAGTGTGCAGAGGATCAGCAAGTCACATACATTTCAGGGCTGTTTCTAGATGGAGCCCTATCCTGGTGGAACCTACAAGTACAAACACTAGGCGAAGCTGCCGCCTACGCCCTGACTTGGGCCGAATTGAAAGAACTAATGCGCAAAAAGTACTGTTCACGCGCAGAAATTCAAAGGTTGGAGACTGAATTTTGGCACCTAAAGATGGATGGACCAAAGATTGCAGAATACGTCCAGAGGTTTCACGACTTATCTCAAGTGGTTCCTTACATGGTTACGCCAGAATACAAGCGAATCGAGCGCTTCATTTGGGGTTTGGCTCCCCAAATAATAAGCATGGTAACCTCCTCCAAACCAGCGACTATCACTGAAGCCATCGATTTGAGCGTGGCTCTCACTGAGGAGGCGATTCGTCTAAACAAGTTTGATGAAGTCAAGGCAAAGAAGACAGAGACTCACGTTGAGTCCTCAGGAGATAACAAAAGGAAGTTTTCAAACTTCAAACAAGGCGTCAGTATGGCAGTAAAGAAAGGAAAATCAGCTGGCAGTACCAAGAGAGGAAAAGGGTACCAGGGCACCCAGCCCAAATGCAACAACTGCCAACGCCACCATACTGGCCATTGTAACATGAGAGTTTGTGAATCTTGTGGAAGACCGGGCCACTCAAAGGAATCATGTTGGGCTAGTGCAGGCCGCGGAGGCCAGGGAGGATATGGAAATAGGAATGATAACCGTGGTGGAAATGGAAACCGCCTACAAGGAAATTTTGGAGGAAACAGAAACCGAGGTAACAATGCAAATCAGGCTGGCAATGCCAACCAGAACAACACCCCAGCTGGAAATGGGGATGGAAACGGGCAGAGACTCGGATGCTATAACTGCGGGGAAATCGGGCATTTTAAGAAGAACTGCCCAACGTTGAATCAGGCCCGTGGTAGAGTGTTCCAGCTCGAAGCTAGGGAAGCACGCCAAGATCCAAATGTTGTTACGGGTACGTTCCCTATCAATCAACGCTATGCATCCGTTTTATTTGATACTGGTGCCGATTATAGCTTCGTATCGTTAGAATTTAAGAATATGCTTGGGTTAGCTGCTAATAAGTTAGACATTCCCTACTCGATCGAATTAGCTAATGGAAAGTTAGTTGGAGCCGACGAAGTAATCAGAGGTTGTGTGATAGAATTGGGAGAACGCGAGTTTACTCTGGATCTACTACCAGTCCAACTGGGAAGCTTCGACGTGGTGGTAGGAATGGATTGGTTATCCGGAAACAAGGCTGAGATAGTATGTCACGAGAAAGTTGTTCGTATCCCAACTGATGATGGTGAGACAATTGTGGTTCACGGAGAGAAGCGTGACACGCCGCTAAGATTTATCAGCTGCTTGAAAGCAAGGAAGTGTTTACAGAAAGGATGTGTTGCTTTTCTGGCACACATTGTAGATAAGAAGGCTGCTGAGCCAACAATCGAGGACATCCCTATCGTAAGGGAGTATCCAGAAGTCTTCCCAGAAGACCTACCCGGACTGCCACCTCAGAGGCAAGTGGAGTTTCACATTGACTTAGTTCCAGGCGCCGCGCCTGTGGCTAAGGCACCATACAGACTTGCTCCGTCTGAGATGCAGGAATTGTCGACACAACTTCAAGAGTTGTTAGACAAGGGTTTTATCCGACCAAGCTTCTCGCCTTGGGGAGCTCCGGTCTTGTTTGTCAAGAAGAAGGACGGAAGTTTCCGCATGTGTATTGACTACAGAGAATTGAACAAGCTGACGATCAAGAACAGGTATCCTCTGCCTAGAATCGACGATCTGTTCGATCAACTTCAAGGTTCAAGCTGTTACTCTAAGATCGATCTTCGATCTGGATACCATCAATTAAGGATACAGGAGGAAAGTATCCCGAAAACAGCCTTCCGAACTCGCTATGGACACTACGAGTTCCTCGTTATGCCATTTGGTTTGACAAACGCACCTGCAGTCTTTATGGACTTGATGAATAGGGTTTGCAAGCCATACTTAGACAAGTTCGTGATTGTATTCATCGACGACATCCTGATTTACTCAAAGACGAAGGCTGAACACGAGCAGCATCTCAGAACCATATTGGAGCTGCTGAAGAAGGAACAGCTGTACGCCAAATTCTCCAAGTGCGAGTTTTGGCTACGCGAAGTCCAGTTTCTTGGACATGTGGTTAATGGGGATGGAATTCATGTTGATCCCACAAAGATCGAGGCAATCAAGAATTGGGAAACGCCTACAACGCCAACCGAGATTCGACAATTCTTGGGTTTGGCTGGCTACTATCGAAGGTTCATCGAGGATTTCTCGAAAATCGCTCAACCTTTGACGCTCCTCACGCAGAAGGACAAGACGTTTGATTGGGGAATCAAACAGGATGAAGCGTTTCAGATATTGAAGGATAAGCTTTGTAACGCGCCAATCTTAGCTCTAGCAGAAGGTACTGATGACTTTGTGGTATACTGCGACACATCGCGTCAAGGATTGGGTTGTGTGTTGATGCAACGCCAAAAGGTCATTGCTTACGCATCACGCCAACTGAAAGTGCACGAAAAGAACTATACCACACACGATTTAGAGCTTGGCGCAGTGGTTTTCGCTTTAAAGATCTGGAGACACTACCTGTATGGTACGAAGTGCACAATCTTCACAGATCACAAAAGCCTACAGCATATATTCAACCAGAAGGAGTTGAATATGAGGCAAATACGATGGGTTGAGTTGCTAAACGACTACGACTGCGAAATAAAGTATCACCCAGGGAAGGCGAATGTAGTCGCCGATGCCCTAAGTCGTAAAGAAAGAATCAAACCCATAAGGGTTAGAACTTTGGAAATGATTATACGAACCGACCTTTCCTTGCGCATTCGTGCTGCACAAAAGGAAGCTCTCAAGGAGGGAAACCTTGAGGAAGAATATCTCCGTGGAATGGAGAAGCTTTTGGTACCAAACGAGGAAGAGACGTTATGTTTTGAGAAAAGGATTTGGGTTCCTCTGTTAGGTGGATTAAGGGAAGTTATTTTCGACGAAGCGCACAAGTCACGGTACTCTATCCACCCAGGATCGGATAAGATGTATCAAGATCTCAAGGATTACTATTGGTGGCCTAGGATGAAAGGCGACGTTGCTGTTTACGTGAGCAAATGTTTAACGTGCGCTAAGGTCAAGGCGGAATACCAGAAGCCTTCGGGACTTCTGCAACAACCTGAGATTCCCAAGTGGAAATGGGAACAAATCTCAATGGATTTTGTTACAAAACTGCCAAGAACGCCAAGAGGCCATGATATGATTTGGGTGATTGTTGACCGCCTAACAAAGTCCGCACACTTTCTGCCAATCAAGGAGAAAGACAGTACTAGTAAACTTGCGGAAATTTACTTGAGAGAGATCGTAGCACGTCATGGAGTACCTCTCTCGATCATCTCTGATAGAGACGGAAGGTTCGTGTCAAGGATATGGCAATCCTTCCAAGAATCTTTTGGCTCACAACTAAATCTGAGCACTGCGTTCCATCCGCAAACTGACGGCCAGAGCGAGCGAACGATACAAACTTTGGAAGACATGCTGAGGGCATGTGTTATGGATTTAGGCGGTAGCTGGGATAAACACTTACCTTTGGTCGAATTTTCATACAACAACAGCTACCACACCAGTATTGGTGTCGCGCCATTTGAGGCCCTATACGGACGCAAGTGCCGATCACCACTATGTTGGTCTGACGCGGGTGATAGGCAGCTTGCTGGTCCCGAGATCGTCCAAGAGACGACAGACAAGATCGCGCAAATTCTTAAACGCATCGAAGCCGCTCGCCACAGACAAAAGGCCTACGCGGATCCAAACCGGAAGCATGTGGATTTTCAAGTTGGAGAAATGGTTTTACTGAAGGTATCACCCTGGAAAGGGGTGGCACGCTTTGGAAAGCGTGGGAAGTTAAATCCGCGTTACATTGGTCCTTTCAGAATTCTGGAAAGAATTGGGACAGTAGCATACAAGTTGGAACTACCTGCTGAACTGAATGGTGTTCACGATACATTTCATGTATCCAATCTGAAGAAAAGTCCAACTCAAATTGACGTTGCCATTCCTATCGACGAGATTCATATTGACGACACGCTCCACTTCGTTGAAGAACCTGTTGAGGTCACGGATTGGAAAGTTAACAAGACCCGCCGGAGCAGTGTCAAGCTCGTCAAGGTTCGTTGGAATGCCAGACATGGTCCTGAATTTACCTGGGAACGTGAGGACCGGATGAAAGAGAAATACCCCCACTTATTTCCTAAGAACTCTGCATCTACAAGCAGAACTTAAATTTCGGGACGAAATTTATTTAACGGGGGGAGAATGTGACAACCCGCACTAAACCAGGTATCCGTACAACTTAATTAATGATTAATTACTACTTGATTACTGTGCTTGTTTGAACTAGCTGATAAACTGCTACCTGCATACTGATACATGCACTTACTTGCATCATACTTTATTTGCTGTCACTACATTAATTACATACTGAACCCTAGTGACAAACATGATGCACAAAAAGCACAGTAGCACTAAACGGATACACGGCGAACATGCTGATATGACCAGCATCAGGCAGACACTGCCTCTAAGGCCTGTTAAGAGCCTCAAATATTTTGGCTACACTGGTAGTGAGTGTAGGGATATAAGGGTTGTGGTACCGCGTCTCTAGGAATAAGATACACTGATTCGGATGAGCCAAGAACGTACTTTAAGTACCAAACACAGCACTTTAATAATTAATCCAGCTTCTAGCTGACTAGTAAAGTGCCAGAACATGAGAAAATAACACTAGACACTTTCTAAAGTGTCGGGAAAACAAATTGTGTCACTAGAAATGTTAATAACGACACTTTAAAGCTTTTGTAACGCTTTAACGGATTACTATCCAACCGGACACCCGGACTTTACCCGGAACACGAAAATATTAATATTTTCACTATTTATATTTTTCTGAGCCAGTTAGGGTCTCTGATTACCCTAACACCCGCCATAACGTGTAACATATTAGTAACGGGGTTAATTACTTAACTTAACTTGGTTTAACATAACCATCCCCTAACTAACTAGTTAAGATCGAACCAACCCCCCACCCCATTCCCTAACCGTCCCCTTGTATGGGGGACATGTTTGTACAAGTTTGATTATGTAAATCTAGTGTTGTTTAATATCAATGAGACACAATATCCATTGGACAATAACACCTAATCTTGTCTATAAAATAGCACTAAGACACATGATAATTATCACTAATCAACACCACAAAAATTACTCTTCTCTCTTGCCCTCCCACTCTCGGCCGAACTCCTCACCACACCCATCATATTTTCGGCTCTTGATCTCATCATTCCAAGATCATACACACTTCACAAGTCGCATATTAGGAGCCTCGGAGCAAGCGGAACACGAAGGACCTCTACCGTTAGCTTTTATCCACGCATTTTTCATCAAAGATCTTCCCTAGCCCCGAGCTAGAGGTATAACATTTAAAACTTGTTTTTACACTCATCTAAAGTGGTTAAAAGGAATATTGTCGGTTAAATATCGTTAACTTATGTTTTGATGCATTAAAGTCTAGTAAAAACATCAAAAATGGCGGTTAATAGCTTGTAACTTGTGTAAAAGATGTAGTATTTGGAATATGAGATTTTTGAGACCCGATCTATGATGTGGTAGCTCGGATCACCGTTTAACCCGACTTTGTAAGATCATGGATCTTCACATAAGCTTGTTTTTGTTTAACACGAGGGTTAAAAAGTGAAACTCTACCACACAAGATACATGAACTTGTGTAGAAATATGTTACTTGTGTAAAAGTGATTTAACCGGTACAATGGTGTTTAAAACTAGCGGATCTACGTATCTGCAAGTGGTATTTTTGAAGAACCACACATTAAAGAAACCATGTATTTTAAAGAAAGGATCTTACACTAACAAATGTGATATTTTTATAAACCACAAGTGTGTAAACACTTGTGAAACGAAAAGATCCGACAAATAACTATTTTTGGGAAAAATGACTAGAAGTTGTAAAGACGGATTTCTCTAAACACGGGGTTTCTACGAGGTCAAAGTTACTTTATATAAAGATCTACATATATAAAGGGGATTTACACTATAGACTCGGAAAAACTGCAAGTTCATGCGATTATGCGATTTACATACTTATCGACTAGTTTGATGTGTCGGAAATTGTTTGTTTAAATAAAGAAGTTGTTGAATTGATTTGTTAAAAGAAAATGATACGCTTGAAAGCGTGGCCACCTCCAGTTACAGAGGAAACTCTGGCGAAATTTTCTAAAAACTTAACACTTAGGCTTATTTACACAACAAGTATTAGAACTACTTTTGGACATATTTCGAAACATAAATTTCGCCAGCACTATATTTTACTAAATATTCGGAGGTGGGGTTTTCACAAAGATTAACGTGATAAATATATTTTGTCACAACACTGTTTACGATTATTTTGTGAAAATACATAAATATTATTTTAGAGTGAAAATAATATTTACAAGCGTTAATGATTCCAAAACTTTACGAACGCTTCCACAAACATATAAATTACACCGGTAATTACATTACCACAAGATTGATAAAACGTAACTTACGCACATGTATTGTATCCCCCATCCTTGGGAAGAAGAATAACTACCAAGTGTATACGGAACATAAACACGAAATAGTTGTCTAACTATTTCCCAAAGACATAAACTGTAAAGCTAAGGCACGGCCGTCCGTCTAATAGAATTAGCACTTGTAGGTCGTTGCACAGCTTACTGTATTGGAGACACTTGGTAGAGACGCGCATTCACTGTGAGTTCATGTCCCCCTTTTCTCTAACTGTTTTCAGTTTACTTAACTGCGGGGGTGAAATACATGTTACTATGATTTACGAGTACTTTACAACGGTATGTTTAACGTAAGGAGGTGTTATACGATCATGTGAGTGGATAGGAACAACATGGGGCCATTAGTCCTCATGGAGGGACCGAGGGACAGGAGCGGTAGATCTATCTGGGTGTAGCGAGCCCAGCCCCCGGCCAAACTAGAAACGGACCGTGGGGTGACTTTGTCCACATACTTTGCCGTGGCGAAATCTGCTAGGTTTGAGTCTCCCTATTTGCACTTCACATATGTCAGTGGCCTTGCAAACCATTGGTGATCACAAGTCCTCTTACACTGCTACATACCACAACTATTTTTATACTCACAAGTGTTTTACATACTCACTTACACATGAACTCGCTCAACATTATTGTTGATTTTTCAACTCACATGTATTTCAGGAAATTAAAACGGATCTGGCACGGTATGGAACGTTTTCCGCTGCACTTGTCATGGAGTCATCAGGGTTTAGGGGATGTGTCTCTTTCCTGGACAAGACACAGTCCTTAAACCACGTTTATGCTATGTTATAAGTTGTAATGTCTACTGAACAAGGTTATGGTTGTATGTTAAAACAATGGTACTGTATGTTGTTTTCAAAACTTAATGGATGACTTGCATGGTTTTTAATTCATATAGCTTTGTTATGATTAAGCTATGGTATTAAGAAGTCACACCAAAAGTTAACCACGCTTCCGCAAAGCCAGGGTGTGACAAAATTTTTGAAAATATTGAAGAAAAATGTCAGGTGTTTCGTTAATCGGGTCAACCAAGGTCATTAACTTGGACTTGGCCGACAAATCGAGTAACCAGGGTCATTAACTTGGACCTGGATACTTGAGTAGATATTAAAATCTTATTAAAATCAAAAAGTTTGAAAAATTGAAAATTTTTGAAAGATAAACAGTTG
Source organism: Helianthus tuberosus (assembly GCA_030545235.1). Classification (NCBI taxonomy): domain Eukaryota; kingdom Viridiplantae; phylum Streptophyta; class Magnoliopsida; order Asterales; family Asteraceae; genus Helianthus; species Helianthus tuberosus. The sequence continues at coordinate 9,583 of JARYGA010002294.1, read as the reverse complement.
ATTCGCATGAATGCACCGGAGTCGGTTCGCTCTAATTATCTATTAGTGCATCCGCACGAATCAAGAACAGTGGCCTTATATAAGTGTTAGTTCGTTCTTATTAGTTCATTCGCTATTACTGTTTTCAGAGAGAACTTAGATTTCTCTTTCACATTTCAAAGATTTTCGTGTCGAAACTCTGCCTGATTTTCTAGAATTGTGGTGTTGGCTAGCACAACATCTACAATGGGGAAAGTAGGAGTTCATAGATTTAACCAGTCAATCTTTGATTCGCACACAATCGGCTTAAAATTCTTAGATTTAGGTCACTGTTGTGGTTAAATGTTGAAATTGATAGTGAGAATCATCAAATCGACAAATATCTGATGTTCGTATAACTTCAATTTGATGAAAAACAACAAAAATTGAACTTTAATTTTTGAAAATTTTAAATTGTTGAACTGAAGAGTTAGGACGAATCGACTGAAGAACAGTCATATTAGGACGAATCAACTTAGCACGAATGGCTGATTCGTGTTAATACTGATCCGTCATTAAGTATTGATTTGATTTAATGTTGGTTCGTTTTAATGTCAATTCGTTTTAGTGCAGATTCGTTCTAAGGTTTTAGATGTCAAGTGTTAGAAAATTTTAGCATATTGAAATTTCTTGATATACGTGCATTTTTTGATGAATGTTGAATGTGCATTTTTTTCTTTTTTCATCATCTGAAAACGTGAAAGTTTTAACAATTGTTTCGTAGTCAGGAAATTTTCCATCAACAAAATTATACTCATGCTTGTATTTCACTCCAAAAGCCATAATCGAAGAACTAGGTCCGGAATCATTTATAATGTCGCTAAAAACCTCAGACTGATTGATGAACGTTTAAATTGTTATCTTAACCAGCAACACCAAAGATAACATGCCAAATCGATAGATCATGTAAAGCCACAACTTCTAGCATTACTTTGGGATGTTCATGAGCACCTAGTTTAATTGACTTCACCATGCATTAGGGTAATTACGCCACGACCAATGCGTACAATGGATGATGCCAAGCGTTTCGGGGGAACCATGTTTTGTTCTAGGCGCTTGATACAATTTTTCGATGTCACTCCATGTTGGCTTTCACAAATACATCTTGTTGTATAGCTTGACCACACATTTGCAAAATGTATACGTGCTTTCTCATGATGTTTTTTTCGGACATTTTCAGATACACACCCCATGCATCGCTATGTGTGATGAATGCCATTTAACCAATTGCTGATGTGCACTTCTTTAAGTAGTAAAACTCCTTTTACCTCTCGCATTTTATCGTAATGTGAAAAATGGGTCAATACTTGCCAAATTTTCTGCTATACGTAGAAATAGACGATGACTCATCCAAAACCGACGCCTAAATTGTCTGTCGATGTACACATATTTTTGTCAAATTAGTTGGTCACCAATCGGTCTAAGCACTTACAATATTTAATGTAAAGATAAACACAAATTTAAAATATAGCAATTATTAAAATAGTAAATCTAAAAATGACATAAAGTTAATAAACATATATTATTTAAATTATAAAAAATAACACATTAAAAGTAAATACCTTTCTGATCTTTACTTAAACAGACTGTCGTTGTTTTTAGATGGGACGTATTTTCTTCTTCTCCTATAATAATTTATGTCATCTTTATAACAGCGTTAATATAAAATCCGTTGATTTCTTCTGAAGATGATGAACATGCCATGAAGCAAAAATGAAATTTTACAGTTTTCGTAGGGTAAAATGTGAAGGTTGGAGAGAATTTATATATTGAAGAGAATGTAAAAGAGCGGATTCACATCTCTTACAACCGACACAATCCTCTGTTCTTGGAGCAGAAGCTATTTGTTTGGCTTTACATCCGTCCCAAGGTATCATTTCTAATACATCCGTAGGACAGGCTCGGACACATTGTGTACACCCGATACATGTATCATAAATCTTTACTGAATTAATTACTTGATTTGGTTGTTTAAAGAAGGGAAAAATAAATATTTAAAAAAAAGAGTTGTTGGACTCCCAATGGTCATATTTGTTGGCGCATGATGATCGAGAACGAGCCACCGATGTCACCTAAGAAGAATCGGGAAAGGACGGGTGGACGGTGTTCCCGGCTCTCTTGATCGCATGGCAGACCCCGATGAACACCACAATATTGCTCAACCTTAAGAAACTTGATTACTTTTTCGTAAAGCTGTCTCTTAATAGTTTTAGTTAGTTTCTTACAAATTCAAAGGAAATTGGGATGTCATCTAATTGTCATTAAAGTAACATTTAGACATTTAGTGGCCAATGTTATTTTTCAAATAAGAATACTTTCTTTAAACATTGGAAGTACTACGCGTCAATTCTTGTACGTAACTATAATTTATATATATTTTGATTGAATCATGGGAAGATGATGTTAATCTTGAAATCCTGGTTTAAAAATTGATAAGTTTTGTAGTGGAAAGAAACTGGAAATGTATACGGTATGCCATTGCACATGGTTCAGTTGACCCTAGTGATCAATTATTGGATAATCTCATGTGGGCATACATCAGGCCAACACACTTATTTGAATATCTTACATAATGTGATTAATTTTTGTGTGAAATTTATCAGCTAGAAGCATGTTTTTGCAACATTTTATTGGGTTTAAATTTAAAACACATGCTTTGACTTTTCAACATCGTGATGCCTCAATTTGCAAGCGCATCCATCTATGTGAACAATGTTTTAAAAACCGTAAATACCGGCCGGTTATACCGGTATTATCGTTTCTAGATGTAAATCCGGTACGAAACACCCAGGTAAATAAGTGAAACGGCATAAGGTTTGTACCGGCGGTAAAATCCGGTATGCCGGTTTGAAACGTAATACCGGTAACGGTCCAGGGTTATTTTAGTTTGGGTTGTTACTTATTTTTATTATACATGTTACTTATCTTACGTAATTTTTATATATTATGATTATTTGTAACTGAAAGTTCTTATTTAATATTGTATAAAACGAAAATAGTTATCCTCTAGTTGATGAGGATGGCGATAATAGTGAATTTCATCTTTTATGCGATCGTGAACTTGATGTATTCAACACTCAAATAACTTAAACATATTGTACACTTTCATTTAAAAGAGCTTGTTGAAAAATTGAATGATTTTCGATCATCTTTTAGATAATTTTTTATTATGGATTTACTTTTGGATTATCTTTTAATATGTAACATGTATTTTTGGATTAACTTTTGAGTTGATGTTGTAATTTATGAAATTAGAGAGTTAGGTACTCAACCCGGTTGAACCGCTTGGTACAATCTAGTTCAACCGGTTGAACCATTTTTAGCCTAATCCGGTTTGATTTAAAAACCGGTTTTTAAAACATTGCATGTGAATATTGATTTTAATTTTTGACTTCAATAATTTTGTAATCATTTGGTAATTAACTAATTAAATTTGTTATATCATTGTATAAGACTTTGGCAATAGTTTGTGGAAAATGGAGTTTGTTTAACTTTGATATGCATTTGATAAAATATGTCACAGGTAAAAGAGGAGTATGGAATATCCATATTTAATATTTAGCGATAATAATGGTGGGGTTTCAAACATGTTTTCAGATCTTGTCCTTGATTGTAAATCCTTACGTATGTCCGGTCTTGTATTTTATCAAATATATATATAAGATGAGAATTATTACAGAACACTAACTATTGCGAGAACAAAAAGAACAACTTTAAAACACTAAATTTTGGCATTTAAATTTTATATTTTTTAAGTTTTATGTTTCTTATATTCATATGTGTATTATATATACATAAAAACCCATATTTTTTTACCTACACGTAGCTTACATACATGTTGGTAATTTAACATACACATAACCTACATATGTGTAGGTTATAGAAAACGTGAAAAATTCCCATATTTTGTTTTGAATTCTAGTGTAAGAAACAATAGAGCTTACATTTGCAACATTTTCATTTACTTTTTAGGTTTTTAGGATTGAAAAAATAGGTGATTCATTGTGTTCTACGTGTTCTCACAATATTTTGTGTTCTGCATAGAACATTCCCCTATATATATATATGGTCAGAATCTGGAGAAAACGGTAGAAAGTGTGAGAACGCTTATGGGTCATCCGATCAAAACAATCCATGGACTAGATTGTGCGGCGGCGTTTTCGTAAATAATATCAATTTTATTATGTGGGACGCTCTTCATTAAGGGTAAAAGGGTCTTTTACCGCTCATATTCAAAACGCCATCAAATGATAACACGCCATTCAAAAAAAAATAAAACGTCATTAAAAACAAAACGCCAAAAATTAGTGATAAAACACATTGGATATTACATGAAGATGAAACAACACAGTAACTGAATTTCAGTTATTAACATTTATTAGAAGAAATTCTCTCCTAAATTACATGCCAGAAACATCATTATATAAACCAGGTAAAACATAGCTTCCATAATCACTTAAATCTATCAATTTCTGCAAAAACATCTTTAACCAAAAACGCCAACTTAACAAAAACGCCAAAAATGGTAACAATCGTTTCGTGGAGATACACTCTGGCAATCAGGCGATTCGTCCTCCAATTTGAAAACAAAAGGAGGGTGTATGTTAAGACGGTCAGGGTAATTTTGAAGATGGAAGAAGAGGTACAGAAGGCTATCTTATCCCTTGGCATCGCTCTAGACAACGAATGCCATGAAACACATATGCTTATGAAAGCATTAACCAGGAAATTTAGACCAATTAAAGCAGATGTAAAGCCGGACCCTGTCATGACATCATGGCGTTTTGATGATGAAACAGAAATGGTGACCGTTACATACGACAGCGGAGAGCAGTAAGTCTACTGGCTAGAAAACATCATGACAAAGCAGCGTCTTGGTTTCATGGAAGAATTGCATAACGCCACTTGTACCAACATAGAAATAGACTCAAAATTGGAGTTAATGCAAGACATGTTCAAGTGGAGGCTTCAGAATCTTCAGAAACAAGAAGCTGATGAAGGTGAAGGTGATGACATGGATGAAGATCCAGATGAAGACTCTGAGGAGGAAGAAGATGACGTAAATGATGGATACTTTTCGGATAAAGTACCTTCTGACGAAGGCTTTTAATTTTTTTTCCTCTTTTTTTTCTTCTGTGTAATATTCTTTTTTTTAAGATAAGTAAATGATATATTTCTCTCTTTATTAGCAAAACACCAAAAAAAATACTAAAAATGGTTATTCCTTACAAAACGCCAAAAATAACAAAAAATATTTTTCCTGCTTAATATTTTATTTACTCCGTTATTGTATTTTGTCATCTTGTTCTGCATAACGCCATTTAAAAAAACACCAAACTTAGAAGATGGGACGTCTATCACCTACAAAACTGATAAAGCTGATCAAAACAGTAAATACAAAAATAGTAACTGAAAAGACAGTTACTTTATTACTATCAATTAGTACAATAAAAAAGTCCCGCCTAAACTACGTGCCAAAAAAACTCCTATAAGAGAGGGGTTTATACACATTGAATTGATTACACCCAGAAAAACAAACGCCATATCCTCTAGAAACCACTCACTTTAAAACGCCAAAAAATGTTGGTTAAAATAACCACAGATGGCAAAGCTTTCACTGAAATGGATTCTTCTTCTGAGGGGGTTATCTCAATAATATTTTGCTGAATGAGATTGACAAATATTCAAGAAAAAGAGACTGATGACAGTGATATGCCATCATGTGAGCTTTGTTCTTGATGAATATCGGCATGGAATAAAAGGATCAACACAAGTGTAAAATGCTATTTTAGACTCCATTATTATAAATAGCATCAAGCAAGAGTTGACCTTCAATGACATGCCACCAAACAAGAATATCACACCAAAAAACGGGTTGCCGCTAAGCAGCTTCGACTGAAAAAGACGAGGTTTATGTAGGAAAATTGGAATCTAGCTACGATATTCAAAAAAGGTTCAAAACGCCAAAACAAATTCAAGAAAAAAGAGGCTGATAACAGTGAAGATTCAGAAGAGAAATTAGATTACCATTTTCTATTTTTTTTTTCATTTATATTGTTTGGATATCAGGTCATATGTTGTTTTGTTATCTAATTCTCTATAAATAAAATACATTATTATATAAAACGCCAAAAATTACAAACACCAAAACGCTAGTAGTATGAAAACTGTGAGAACGGGTGCTGGCAAAGCACCTTGTAAAATGTACTAAACGCCAAAAAAAATTTGGTCTTACTGTAATCTTATGCAAATATTAATGACTCGTAGTGAATTATTATACAAAACGCCAAAAAAATTGACCAAAAAAACGCTATAACGCCAGAAAATTATCTATGTGACACAAAAACAATTAATTCAACACCAAAAAGTTTAATAAAAATAATTAATGCCAAAAAAAACTTAAACGCCAGAAAATATTATACCGCGTTAGGAAAATAAAAGAAGATTGAAAAGACAAAAAAAACCCTCGGACCCTGATCATGTCCCGCGCCACGTGTTGGCCAAGATGCGTTCTCACACTTTTGAGCGTTTTCTCCTGATCCCGTTTATATATATATATATATATGTGTGTGTGTGTGTGTGTGTGTGTGTGTGTGTGTGTGTGTGTTGGAGAGTTCAAATGAGAAGAAACTTTTTGTAAGAAGAAAAAAGAAGAAATTGCAACCAATAAGAATGTTTTATTTTACTTCATTTAATATAAGTATTTAATGTTACTATAAGGGTAATATGGTAAACCTACAAAGATCATTAATTAGTAATATTCCTCTTTAATAGCTAAATACATTAGAATTTGTAACTTATCTTTAAGATATATATTTTTTCAAAAAAATAAAATAAAATAAAATAATTTAGTTGTGTAGGATAAATTTCACCATGTGTAGGGAAAATTTCGAAAGGTGTAGTGTAACTTTTGATGTGTGTAGTAAAAAGACATTAGTGTGAAGGATGATAGTTTTTGTGACTAATTAATTAGTAAAAGATGATAATAAATGAGATAAGTGAAAAAGTATTTAATGTTTTACAATTGCACCATTTGTTCTTTTTCTTCTCAAATGAATCTTTCCCTATATATATAGGAAGAGGATCATAAGAAAACGACATTTAAATGAGAAAACTAGAAAACTAACTATAAAAGCTAAAAAAACATACCAAAAGTTTTTTATTATTTTTACAATTTTTTTATAAAAAATCGATATTTTTTATATATAAAAAAAATTCAAAAAAAAAAAAAACTTTTACTGTACATGTGCATTACATGCTTAAAATTAGTTTTTTGAGTCTAATTTAGCTTTTAGGGTTAGTTTTTTTGGAGGTCTAGGATTAGGATTAGGTTTTTGGGTGTGGGGGGGGGGGGGGTTAGGTTTTTGGGGGGTGGGTGGGGGGGTTTAGGTTTTTTTCGGGTTTACGTTTAGGGTTTAGTTTTAGGTTTTCGGGAAGGGGGTGGGGGTTTCGGTTTTTTTTTTTTTGGGGGGGGGGGGGGTTAGGCTTTTGGTGGGAGGGTGAATTTAAGTTTTTGGTGGGTGGGAGTGGGAGGGGGTTTAGGTTTTTGGGGGTGTCGATGGAGGGTGGGTTAAGTGGTTTAGGCTTTCCATATTAGTGCACATGTGCAGTACAACAAAAAAAATTGAAATTTTTTTTCCATACATAAAAAATAGCGATTATAATTTATAAAAAATTGTAAAAAAAAATGGTATGTTTTTTAGGCTTTTTTAGTTTGTTTTTTGGTTTTCTCATTTAAACTAGTTTTTGTCATGATCCATTCCTTATATATATATATATATAGGGTCAGAATTTATAGAGAACGGTGAAAAGTGTGAGAACGGTGAGAACGATTATGGTGGTGACATGTAGCATTGATGCTAAATTACACTAAGAGATAATATTGTAAAAAAAAACCCACTCACATGAACTGGGTGTTCAAATAAAACGCCATAAAAACACCCAATTCAGAAAAACGCCAAGAAAAATACCCAGTAAAGAACGCCATAAAACACCCAGTTCAGAAAAACACCATGAAAAAACTCAGTTGAACATGTCATAAAACACTTAGTTCAGAAAAACGCCATGAAAATACATAGTTAAAACGCCATAAAAACACCTAGTTCAGAAAAACGCCATGAAAATACCTATTCTAAAACGCCATAAAACACTCAGTTCAGAAAAACGCCATAAAACCCAGTTAATTTTTTTCGAAAAGTATATCAATATTATACTCGTTGGAAAGATAAAAAAACGCTGAGTTTTATGGTGTAATTTTTTTAGAAAAATAATCACGTATAAAAAAGTTTTTGGCGTTTAAATATGATGGGGGGGAATGGCATGTGATTAGCATGTGCACCCTTATTTAGATCTTCCAATTTTACCCCTCCTGGTAATTATAAGGTTCTCATTATTTACAAAAATGTCAACGCATCATCATAGCCACAAATCACAAAGATCCTATGGCTGAAAATCGTTCTCAATGTTCTCACACTACAAATCTTTCTCTCCTGATCCCATTCCTATATATATATATATATATAGGATTAGGATCATAAGTGAACAACTTCTTGAGAGTGAACTGAGTGAACTAATCTTGGCCCTTGATATTTTTTAGATTAAAGGGGTAAGGTTGACATTAGCCAAGTACTTTTAATTAAAATCCCTTAATTTTCTCCTCCCTTAACTCTCTCTCTCTCATTTTTAATTATTTCTCTTTTTATTTAATTATAAGAAATTGAAAAGCTAATGTTTTTTTAAATAAACTGTTATGTTCCTTTTAAAATTAAATATTAAACCTAATTAAATTATGATTTTTAACATATGTGTATACAGGTCAGTATATACAAGACTTATACACTTGTGTATTATTACATCTTGTTTTCACGGGTTAGTATAAACCAGATTTATACACTTGTGTATTATTCAAGTACATATGTGTATACGGGTCGGTATATACCAGACGTATACACATGTGTATTATTCAAGTACATAGTGTATACATGTCGATATATATCAGACTTATACACTTGTGTATTACTACATATTGTTTCCACTATACATCTTTTCATCAAACATTGATCTAATACATATATGTATAGAGAATGTAATTAAATATTTTTAATTGTGTTCTAGCTGTAACAATATTTGATAATGTTTGACGAAAACTAGTGATTTTTTTGACGAAAATTAGCGATTTTGAGGAAAAAATATTATAAAAAAATGCGTGTGTGTTTTTAACTATTTTTAGGTATTTTTGGTTGTATTCACATTGGTTCTCGCGGTTCTCGCAATAAAGGGTGGTTTCTAACGGATCTTTCTCATATATATATATATATATGGGGATGTTTATTTGAGAAGAATCTTCTCAAAATAAGAAAAAAAGAATTAATCAAGACCATATATTTTTTTAATCAATTGTGAATCAAGATATCATTTTTATCAACTTTTAATTAATGTTTTAATTACTAAGGGTAGTATAGACATTTTGATGTAGAATATTAATAAATATTTTAAAGAGTTCCTCAATTCTTATTAATGCAACCATAAATTTCTCCTTCATCATCATTAATGTATTGGCTTCTAC